>JAVXUL010000019.1:8571539-8591224 GCA_035590515.1 Trichilia minutiflora
TATAAATTCTTTAAAAGTTAAAGAATTATTGGCAAATAAAGATTTATTTGTCATTTTGATAATTATCTAAGGGCCAAATGGTAATGGTAATCATTAGATTATAAAATCATTAATTAATTAATGGTTAATTAATTTAAATGAATTATTTATTGTTTAATTAGTTAAAGAAAAGATATATGTGAATTGTGTCATGATTAATGGGATTAAAAATGGAATAATCTCATTGGCCCATATTAATCAAAGTTTCACCTTTTGCATCAAGGGATAGTTATCAAATAAAATGAAAAAGACAGTGTTTTTCATAATAATTTTATCTCTACCAAGCAAGCAAGAAACATTTTTGGTCTCTCTCTCTCTCTCTCTCTTAACAACATTTTGGCCAACAACAATAATTACAAAGAAGAAAGAGTTTCTTCAAACTTTCGAGGGTGTAAAAAGGTGTAGATTGAAGAGGCTGTATACGTTTACAACTCAAATCTTTGTCAAACTCCAGTTTTTTAATGTAACAAATTTGAAAAATACACTTTTATACATATATAATGATATATGTTTGATCTTTGTATGGGTTGTTTAGATTAGATACTCTTATATATATGTTTTAGTACAACACTAGAGTGACAAAAATCTAACAAGTGGTATTAGAGTATGTTTGGATAATATCTGTGGTGTTGATTTGCTTGTGATTGATAATAATAAAAAGTTCTAATATGATTAGAAGTCACAAGATGAGATTTTGTGATGTTTAGATGAAACTATAGTGGAAGTGAATCAAAGTAGTTTGATTCATATATTTTATAGTGGTCAAATCATGTTGGCTGTGAAAATATGGTTTTCATATTGATAGTATGTGTTTAAATTATTTAAACATGAAATTAGTTTGTTAGTTTGATGTAAAATGATGATTTGTGCATACATGAGATGTATGGTAGGATTTGCTTGAAATATACAATGTGATTGTATATGAAATGTGTTTAATAAGATTAAATTCATGGTAATTGGATATGTTTTGGGTTTTGTATTTAATTCGATTAAATGCATAAACATATATGTATAATTTCTTACATAATGGATTATACGCATAGTTACTTGTTTAATTATATTTATTTATATAGATTTGTGTAGAGATATACATGTAAGAATACTCGAAACATTACATTGAGCAGTTTAACAAATTAGATTTATTGGACAAAAACTAGTGACTATTACTAAATAAGTTGACTATTCACATTAAGTTTGTCAAAAGATTGAGTTAACTTAATTTGTGATTAGTTAGCTTAATTTGATAATTTAGTATTGTTTAATTAATTAAAGTTTTTGATGTGAACCTTACTATTGTAATAAAACCCAATAACTCCAATCAATAACTTTGCCCAAGGAACGTATAAAAAATCAGATTTATGGAAGGAACTTAGACCCGTTGTTTATAAGAGCAAACAAGAACCCAAGTTATAAGGAAGATTGTAAACGCCACACTCAAGATAACGGTGAGAAAGTGAGTGATAAGTCTAAATTATGAACGCCACAAGTTAAAGACTTGATAAGTTCAAAAAAGTTCACTGAAGAACCGAGAAAGAGAACACTCATCAGAAAATTATTGATCATCCTCTTTTTACAAGCCTATAATATTCCTTTATAGAGGAAATATTAAAACCCTAACATCAATCCAATTATAATTTGGATTTGAAAATATTCAACTTGCCTAAATTAAAAGAAATTCTAAAATAGGCTTAATTCCCTAATTTGCAGCTATGAAATAGGAAAAATAAGTCTAAATGATATGCATAATAAAAGGAAAGCAAATACCATTCAGAATTGACAAGAAATCCTCCACAATAGGAATGAAAAGTCAAATATCCAAGGCTGCCTCGTCATTCCTGATTTAGTGTTAAACAGTAAACTTTCAAAAGTCATAACTTGAGCTATAGAACTCCAAATGATGTGATTCTTGTCCTCTACAACTTTCTAGTTTTGTACAACCTGAAATTCTGTTATGTTCTTGCACGTTCAAAGCAAAATATTTGACTGCTCCATTTGCTGAATTAACTAGTCTTGCATTTGAGGGTTGACTTAATTCTTGGGTACAACTTTCACAATTAGCCCATATACCTTCGATTAGCTCATTTAGAGCTTCTTTAATCTTTTTGGACCTTGCCCTTGTTATTGGACGACCATGAATGCTCAATGGATCAGAATTTGGAATTGTACTTTTAACGGCATGTAGATCCTCATGATGAGGTGTCAAGTACTTCTTAACCGTATCATAAGCAAACAACTGCAGAGAAGTTATTTTGGCCAATATCAGCAGTATCTTAGCCAAAACTTGATCATATTAAGAGCACCAATAAACAACTAGCAAAAGGAACTATTAGCGGGGAAGTCAATAATTCAAACAGAATAAAATAATTTAAAATGCTAATAAGTGGTTTCAAGATCGATGGCTCTTTACCCTAAACAAAATAGATAAATAAACAACAATAATTGGATAAATCGCCGTTTCCCAACACATAATTTTGAGCAAGTAACAGTAAAAACCAATCAACAGGACACAAACAAAGAGGATCATATCTTACCACAGACAATCCATGTAATATTTTGTGTCTTTAACAATCAATCTATTACATAATCTAACATTCTAGTTAACTAAATATCCAAGTCTAACTATTAAAAGAAAGCACAGAATTCGTTATTACGCACCTCAATAGCCTTGCTTGGTGCAACCCGATGACATTAACAAAATTGCCTCTAAACAAGCCCTTCCAACCATCCGTTTTGAGGACAGCATCAAATACTTCAGCTGTAGAATTCCCACAACTCCCGACCATCAAATGTGTTCCTATAGTCTCCAATGGAGCAACAGCTGTCCGAGACACTGCACCTGCTACTGATCCACTTCCACAATGACTGATTTCCAATCTTAACTCTGGATTTAAAGACATCCTTCTTTTTCACAACCTCTTTTCCAGCCTCCAATACCTCAACCAACACCAATTATGGAATCCTATCAATCTCAATACTCTGTTCAGGCACTGACGCAGGTTTTATGAGCAAATTAGAATATGGAAGGTCTGTACCGTTCTGTAAAGGATTTGCAGGTTTTGGAGAAATCCCAACTCCAATTCCAGCACCCCCAATACTTGCAAAGAAACTATTTTTGTGACTAATAATGTTTTGAGAACAGCATTCAAGCTTAATTCCAGAACTAGAGAACAAAACACTCTGTTACTGTTTTGAACAACTTGTAAACTTGTTTTCCCCGTTACTCACCAAAAGCCTAACGAAACACTGCTATTTTATTCTGTTTTTTGGTATGAAATGAACCACACGTGTCTATAAAAATTGTATACTTTGATGTTTGATAAAGGAAAGAACTGACAGAACGCTAATGGATACTAAAATAATAAATTTTGGTGATGGGTGTGGAACAAATTGGTTAAAGAACGAATGTTTGAAGGATATGAGCAGATGCAAGAACTAGTTTTGCTAATAGAGAATAAAAGAATCTAGTGGATTAATAGAGTTAGCAGATGACTTCCATGAACACCATAAAGAAAGATTCCACTCCTTTCCTTCTCTTTTTTCTGGAAGGCATGTTGTAGAATAGTTCAAATTAAATTGTTCGATTTCAACCAACTGCTTCTCCAATCCGAGCATTGGTTCCTTGCCAATCCCAGCGTTCTTTTCTCAAATATTTAATGACTAGGGTTTCTGTTTTTAATAGGGGTTATTTTATTTTCTAATATGGTCAAAGAAAGTAACACCATGCACCCACCGAAATTTGATTTCTCTCATCTGCAAAGGGGAACCTTTTGGATAGGAAAGCAACAACTTAGGCTTTGTGGTTTAATCTATAACTTCACGTAGTCATTACCTAATCTTGTTTATTTGAAATTAATCATTACTTCACGATAATGCTTCCCTAGCGATATACATATATAGTATTTTTCACTAAAATGTTCCCACCAAATCAACCATTGAAAGCCTAATGTTGTTCTCAGCTGACAAAGGTGGTTGTTATTACATATAAAATAATTTATGTTGTTTCAATCAATGGTTGGAAAAATATTTCAAAAGAAAGATTCAAATTATCCACTCCTTTTGTCTTCATTTGTGTTTGATTCTCTAACGAGAGAGTGTAGTTGCAGCTCGTTCTACAAGATTGGGATAGAACAGATATTTCCCAATTTAATGTTAAATAGTATACATACACTTGATATTTAATTTTGGGCCACATGGGTAGTGCTGTGAAGTTGATTTTACAAGCTCTTATTAATATGAGACAGCTTCGTAGAGTGCAGCTAACATTTCATTGTTGATTTTGACAACTTGTTTCCCAAATTAACAAGATGGTGAGTAAAGCAAATTATAAACCCTGAAAAAACATTGTAATTCTCACAGAGAACTAGAATAGCTTTTCCTGACAAACTTGTAGAATGGAAACAAAAATTCTACTAGCTTACAACTGTGGCAAGTAATAAGTAACTTCATTTTGCTAGTTTTTCATAGAAGATCCCTTCATTGCAGACTTCTTGCTAGGTTTCTTCTTTGGTTTTAACTTGCTTGAAGTTAATGAAGATTCTCTGGTTCATTTTTCTTCAGGTTCTGTCTCTGTTTCTTTTCTCTCTTTGCATTGTACACGGTAACAGCCTACTTTTCACTCATCGCGAGTTCAAATAGTGAGCGAATTTCCATTTTGAGTGTCAGAACTCAAGTCCATATAAAGCACCAGAAAAACATTACAAAATGCTTCAACATACCATATCAACGTTAAGAATCTATGGTGAATGCTTAGAGATTAGCTTGTTTCAGCCTTTATCAGTCTGCTCCTTCTTTCGTGAAACTATATACCTGTCCCTTCTACGGTTCCACCACTGGTAGGAACTGATTTAAAAACAAAGCAGAACAATAAATGATTCAGGCATTACTTAGTGACATTTAGGGAATGACCATATTGAAGCATTTGCCCTAGAAGGCAGAGACGTGTACAGACCTTGTGGTGCTTTCCCGGGATTTTAGGGGCCTTTTCTCTGGGTAACTTCCTGTCAAATTTACCACCGCTAGCTGTTGAAGTTTCAGCTATTCCAGCTACATCCCTCAGTTCATGTTTGCTAATTTTCATAGGTGCTGCATCGGTTCCTGTTATGGGCAAAGTTATGGCAGCTAGTTGAACATGGATGCAGAGGGTTTCTCAGGTTATGTTAAAAATACTAGTGAAATGTATTAAGATGCACATCCTGGAAAAAGCCTAGAGATTTTCATTTTTTCCTCCGCATTCAAAAAAGGAAATGGAAAGAAGAAAAAGAAAATCAAAAAGTAGAAGATTGTAAAAAAAATTGCCCAAGGGTTTAGACAAGCTGAAAAGAAAGAATGAAACCCAAGGACATTTAACTCAAAATTTTTGAGAGGAATTCCAAATCAAAACACACATTCACAACCTACTAGTTAATTTAATTCAAGGATCACTCATCCTATCTAAATCATCTGAGCCAAAAACCACCTCTAAGATCCAAGGTCAGTACAAAGATGCTGGTCATAGACAAATCGGGAGAATGCCATGCTGTGGTGGCTCCTGGTAATAAATCACTAACGGTTATCTACTAGATTCAATAGAAAGTCGAGAAGCTAGAGATCAGCCATACCGCATGGCGCAAAATGCATGCGGAATACTTATTCAAATGATAAGACGAATCAAGATCAAAACAAGAGTACATAACTACAAGTTGATACAAGAGCCATTGAGATTGAATGGGTAAGTCCTTATCAACATATCACTGGTGGCTTGGATTCAATAAGCCTTCATGGTCCAGTAACCATAATTTCACCCTTAATGAACATTGTTCAACAAAAATCCACAAAAAAATAGATGACAGCTGCAAAGGGACCCAAAGCATTGCAATTCAAAAATACTTGTTTGCATTTTTATAACATAAATAACCCATAAGAAACCCTAAACAGAGATGGGAGAGCAAACCTTGGCAAAGCACCAACTTTGGCGGCTTGTTTCAAGTTCTGTAGCCGATTCTTTTGCTTTTTCAATTTGTTTTTATTTTTCTCCTTTTCTCTTTGCCAAAGGATCCTCTCCTGGCTCTGAAAAATACAAGTCCTAACACATACAAGTAATTTCATAACAGGATAAATTGGCGTGATATGATTGCCAAGAATTTACAGTTCCAAAAGCATAAGCATAGTTATTTCACATTTTACAGTATCTTGGTACCTACTGTTTCATACACGCGAAACATTTTATGCAACATGGGTGTGTTTCACAACTCACCATCAGTCATCTGGCTTCAATGACGGCTATCATTATCGTCATTAACACGATTATATACATAATGATGGTTTACAATTACCAGTTTGCTCATCCCATTCAACCTTGTCTTCTTATGCCTTTTTATTCCTACAAGATAAACCTTTTCATTTGTAATGATGACACCTCCAAAATCCAATAAAAAACATCAAGAATGAATCTGGAGAATTCAATATACCATCCAAAATCAACTAGATTGATTATCCCAGGTCCCAAATTCCAGATCTCGCTTAATTTCGATCCTCATAAACCCAGACAAAACATTTTCATAAAAATAAAGCCCATTTATGCTTTAATAACTTAACTCTCTTCTAGGCACACAATTCCCATTTTGTAGAAGATTTAGTCTTTGGTAGCTGAAAAAGAACTAATAATTGAGTTTACACATTGAACATACAGAACCAAAAAAATCACCACAAAAATATAAACTTTACAAAAATGTAGAAAGATATGAATTCACTAGCAAGGACTACATTTGTACAACAAATGATATTACCATTGCCAGAAAAAGCAATGCACTTTTTATATCATTAAACTAATTGACAAAATACAAGAATGAGAGAATACTCTCCATATCATTGTCATTACAAAATAGTTGAAGCATCAAAGAAAGCAAGGATTTTCATTCCCCACATTCATGGGACACTTAAACCAATCATAGATATATGTTTCACCTCGAGAAGGAGTGCCATGAATGGGCCCACTCTGTGAGAAAACATTTTCTTTCAATGGATTACGGCATATAAGAATAATTTTTGTTTGCAAGGATCAACAGCCACTCAGATGAGTCCTTCAAACAGAGGTAGAAAGCTAAACCCCATCCAAAGTAATAGGGGGAGATTGCTCAAAATTGTTTTCATATGCAAACAGGAATAAGTCTCCAATTTCCTGCAACCTTTTTTCTCATAATCATGCTAATGCCTTTTAAACAAACTCATTTTAGTCGAAGCTTATAGTACATAAGAGACAAAAAAGTTTAGCTAAGTCATATCACCAAGTCTAGAAAAAGAAGAAGGAAAACAGATGCAAATTAGTAAATTTCAGCGATAACATTTATTGTGTGCACATGCCTGATTCTAATAATCATAAGCCAACCTATTAGCGAATTGTGAGAAAGTTTTACTTTTACCAAACTCAAGTATGAAAGCACGAAGAATTTGTTCCGCAAGAAAGTTAGACTAGAAAAAATATGCAATTGTAAAAGAATGAACAGAAAGGGTAACTTACATGCTTTGATATCTAGGCAATTTTGTTTGAGATGGAGGCAATTGAACAATGGGTTCATCTACATCTTCATTTGAAGGCAATTTAAAGAGATGATTAACAATTGCTTGAACCAACTTTGTGCCCTCTTGAAGGCATTCCTTTAATAGCACCTCCCTAAGCATATAAGGGTTTTTACATTAAATATAAAATCAAATATCCTCGTACTTAAAATCAAAATTACAGCAAATCAGCGATGAAAAGTGAAGGCCCTTACGCACATCAAGAAGTGGAGCTAAAGCTTTGTCTTGCCACCATTCAAATTCGAATAATAATAATAATAATAGAGTAAAGTTTAATGTTTGATAGATAATAAGTGACTAAAAGAAAAGATAGAAAGTGATAAGAAGGTTTGAAAGCCAAGAGATTACCGAGGTTGACTCCGTACTAGTTTTGAAGAACCATAACTACAGCAGTTTCTACTTTCCAGCTCTCGTTTATGTATATGTACGCTTCTATATAAAAGATGGTGCCATCAATGTCATCTATGAATATCATAACAAACAATTGAGTGAGATGCACATGATCCAATCGACATGAACTTATATTGATTGAAATAAAAGCAGGAACATAAAATTGAAGAAGCTCTGACACATCCAAACTGAAACTGCCTATCATCGTCTAGTACGTTTAATTTCAAAACAAAATAATTGATAAAAGCTAAAAGTGCTCGACATTTTCATACGATCGATCTGTTATTTAGCGCCATGAATTTTTATGGATCGGGGGTATTTTGTCTGATTGTCGTATATTTGTTAGAAAATAAATATTGAAACTTATAAGTAGGTTAAAATTAAAATGTCCCAAAAATTCGGATATAATTGCAAAAAAAAACACCAGGCAGGTGGATATGTTTTCAATTACCAAAATACCCCAAATACTGCGTCAACTCCTTACAATATTGACCACCCCACGATGAAAAATAACAATGAAGTACCCAAAAACACCCCCCAATAAATCAGCTATTTTATATGCTGGTTTTGCCCGAACGGCTGCCATCGATACTTCTCCTGTCATTCCCCAACCAAAATAAATCAATCGTCAAATCTCTCAAGTCTGAACCACTGAAAATCAAATTGCTATATTAGATCTATTATTGACACTCTACCATGATCGGATCATCGACGATACGAAATTAGGTTTAGGATTTCTGATTGTGTTTTTTCAATGTTCAGCATGGATGGGAACAAAGACGACGCCTTGAAATGTTTTAAAATCGGCAAAGAAGCGCTAGAATCGGGAGATCAAACGCGTGCTCTCAAATTCTTAAAGAAAGCTCAACGCCTCGACCCCTCTCTCGCGGTTGACGACATCATCTCATCCGTCGAATCCCAACCCAACAAAAAACCTAACGGATCCTCCGTAGAGCCTAACTCCAAGCCTTCCGACCAACCAACGCTACGTCAGCGCGGTTCATCCACTGGCGCATCCTCATCAGCATCGTCTACTACGGCATACACCGAAGAGCAAATCACGATCGTGAGACAGATTAAGAAAAAGAAAGATTATTACGAGATTTTAGGGGTTGAAAAAACGTGTTCGGTTGAAGATGTACGGAAAGCATATCGAAAACTTTCGTTGAAAGTTCATCCCGATAAGAACAAAGCTCCAGGCGCGGAAGAAGCGTTTAAAGCGGTCTCGAAGGCGTTTCAGTGTTTGAGCAATGAAGAGAGTCGGAGAAAATACGATGTTGTCGGATCAGATGAACCCGTTTATCAGCCGCGGGCCCACACTAGGGCTGCCCAAGGGTTTGGCGGGTACTACGATGTGGATATTGATGCAGATGAGATATTTAGGAACTTTTTCTTTGGGGGAATGCCGCCAGCCACGAGAACTCAGTTTAGACATTTCAACTTCGGGCCAGGAACGGCAACGAGAACGGCTGACCATGATGGGTCTGGTGGGTTTAATTTACGCGCGTTAATTCAGCTATTGCCGGTGATTTTGATCATTCTGTTGCAGTTTTTACCTTCTTCTGAGCCAGTTTATTCCCTGTCGAGGTCATACCCTTTTGAGTACAAGTTCACAACGCAGAGAGGGGTGAATTTTTACGTTAAGTCTAGCAAGTTTGAGCTGGATTATCCAATGAATAGTGTGGAGAGAGTGAAGATTGAAAATCAAGTTGAGAAGGATTATTTTACCATTCTTGCACAGAATTGTCGGTTAGAGATGCAGCGTCGGCAGTGGGGTTTTATAAAAGAGACTCCCCATTGTGATCTGTATCGGAAGTTTCAGGATACGCCAGCTTGATTCAAGCAATCAAGGTATATAAGTCATAAGTCATCTTCCTTGATTTTCTGTGCTAAATTTTGTGTTTGATTGGAAAAGTTAATTAAGCTTGTATGGTTATTTTCTTTTGATTGAATTTACTTAATCTGTTATAAACTGTAAGCATGCAAATTCGAACTTGGATGTTTCTTTCACTTTGAAGCGTTGTTTTTGTACATGAATTGTAACTGGGATCGTCTTCAGTGTGTTTGTATGCTTGTATATTGAGATGTTCTCTATTTGTTTAATCTGACAATTGCTATAATGATTTGCCAAAAGCAACCTTAATTGTGCTGCAATCACATAATTATTTGTCAACCAGGAGAATTAATGCGTGTCACTGAATCTAGTTTGCTGAAAAAATGAAGTAAAACTGAACTTAGATAGGGTTTTCTGACATCAGTTCTAACTCCCGTATGTGAAGAATTGTTCTCCACAATACTCATAGGGAAAATACGCATTTTCTTGCAGGACGAAGTCTACTCATCATCTGTGCAATCCATATTGTGAGAAATTATTCAGTTTATCAGAATTTCATTGTTTGAATTATAATTTGTTGAATAAATCAGTTTTATTTTAGTCTTGCCAGTTATGTTCCAAGGGCATATCAAGTTACACATTATGAACTTCAACTAGTTGAATGATGACTTAGGTGTATTGCTGTCCCTGTTTGTCTGTCATTGGAGTGGAATGAATATGTAATTATGGCTACAAAATTTTATTATGATTATTAGTATTGATAATTTTTATGTGACTAATTTAAATACATGGAAGCTTGAATTGTGGTTTTGGCGTTTTCTTCTTCTGCAGATAGCTTATTTGATGTTTCTTGTCCAACATTTAAAAGCATTCCTCATTTTGAAGATCACATGGAGCATTTGGGATATACACCAGAGATTTGAGGATGAGAATTGTGATTTTTACAGTTATGTTTACCAAATCTGTCTCTTGTCTATGCCTTGCACACCTTTAGTTCACAAATTTTCTGCTACAAACTATTGGTGTCTTATACATGCATATGGCCTCTTTCGTAGAAAGCTTGTGTCTAACTATGGCTTTGAATGGCGGCAGCAATATGCACGAGGCAAGATTGATATTTACATTACACATTAATAATTAGAATATTATTATTTACATCCTCTGCTTTTATGTATATGAACCAATCATGGATTTACTGCACCATGATTCTACATCGATATACTCATGTTTGTCTCCTTATCAGATGCCTTAACACTGCGTGAGTCTATTTTTTTTTTGGCCAAAGTTGAGATGGATTCAGTAATTAGATGATCTCGTGTCAGATGATGAAGTGCATTGACGATTTGCATTGATAACATAGATGTACATTTTAGCGTGACATTAAGGTTTCCTTCGAAATTGTGTTACTTCTGTTGTGCTTTAAAATAACTAGAAAAATATTTTTGGTAAGATTAACATTTAGTAGGAATTTCACATTTTTATATTAATATTCAATATTTCTAATTTAGAGTTTTCATTCTCCAATAGCACTACAAATTCACTCATAAATTTTCCATGAGGACAACCCCAAGCTTTCAATAACGAGGGATCCGAATTAGATGTTAATTGGTTATTTATCATGAATGGCTAGTCGATAATGGACCCACCTGTATGGATCCACCTGTGGTTAGTCCTGCTGGTAGTCGATACTGGACCTACCTGTGGTTAGTCCTGGTAGGGATGAGTTTTAGACTGTGTGGTTAGTTCTGTTGGTAGGGATGAGTTTTAGATTGTGTGGTTAAGCGCACGGTCTGGGGTTCGATTTCTGGGGTGTATTATAATTTAAGAGGGGGGTCGCGATGGTGGGATGATGTACGCGCGTAAGCTGATCCGGACATCTTGGTTAAAAAAAAAAAAAAGTTAGTTGATAATGATATGTGAGCCAAATGTGATTATTGCGGATTGTTGATAGGGGAAATATCTTTTTGGTAACAAAACTTTGTATTAAATCATGAATTAGTATCTAAGTTTTATGTGATTTTAAATAACGTAGACGACCTGTGTGTTTTGATGAAATTGCTTAATTATTATCACTATAATTAGTTAACCATATTTATCACTATAATTTTTAGTTAATGATATAGACAAAATTTCATTTCAAAGAGGTGCATCCTGAATAAATAACACATACGTTAATATTGTGTTAATTAATGATATAGATAAAATTATGTTAAATAATTTAAATTGGTGTTTCCCCAAAAGTTCTAAAATTTTATTATCAACTCCGTTAAATAGTTAGCATCTAAAAACTGATTAATTATTATTATTATTATTATTTATTAAAAAATAATTAAAGAGTAATATGAAGAATTTAAAATTTTTATTTATTAGGATGTGGTACACAAATAATTTAAAAAAACTGTCTTGTGAGGCTATCGAGTGCTAGTCTTCGTTCAGCGCACAAAGCCATAACCCTCTCTCTCTTTTTGTAATGAAGATCATAACTTTAACAAGGAGATTGTTTACAGTAAGGTAAGGATTGTCTCACCACAGTCAGCAAGCACTAGCAAACCCATCAAATGCAGCAATATATAATTATGGATAATTAACAAATTCTGTAGATGATGAGTGAAGTGCTAGCCTACAAAATGGTACAAGATGCCCATTTCTTTTTGTGGTAAAAGAAAATATAAATAATTGAAGCTTCTGTTGATCTCTATTACCGCTTTTATTATCTAAGTTATATCTTGTAATTCCAAAATTTGTACTGTATCACTAATCCTTCGAGGTTAAGACCAGCAACCCCAACACCCCTATCAGTACATACTGCAAGAACAACAAAAGTTAATAACATAATGCAAATACTTTGTAAAACTTAATAAAATATTTGTAAAATGATTTTCTGAGGGGAAATGTATGATTAGAAGAACTGAAATATCAATACATCATTGAAAGTACTCTAAAATTTCCAACAAAATCAAACCTTGATAACAGGCCTTTCAGTCATGATAATTGTCGCCCAGCCAACATAAGGCAGGAAGCTGCAGAGGCAATAGATATAATTGAACTTCATGAATATCAAGCTTATCAGAACAATACTAAGGGCTTGCAATAAAGAAAACTTGAAGATACAAACTGCTATACCAAATTGTTATGTTTCACGGCTAATGGGCTAAGATTGGCAATGATGAGGGAAATAGGTTCACTTGATCCAAGCCAACATTCTAGTACAAAATTATTCATTTTGACTGACAGCTTGAAATAGTGAGACACTTTTAGACAGTTTAGGATGTCTATATTCCACCAACTCAAGTAGATAGCATGACCTCATCAGTAGATAATAGCATACACTAAAATACACAGATTTCAATTGATGTCACCAAGGCCAAAAATTGCTAAATGCTAACTAATTAACATGCAATGTGTCATATAATACTAAAACTCATAACTTGGACAACAAGAGTTAATACCTAAAGAATGCATCAGAGTAGGTCTACTGGTAACTTGGACAACATGAGTTAATTCCTAAAGAATGCATCAAAGTAAGCTTAGAAATCAGGAGTTCTTTCATGAGATTCTACTTACCCAAAAGCTTTCCCCATAATATGTTGTTGTTTCAACCAAAATTGGCCTTGAGCATATAAAATCCTATCATCATGGTCATTGTTGTCTCCTGCTCAAAGCATCCAATCAAGATGAGACCATTAGGGCACTGTGTGAACAGTTAAACCATATGTATATAAGCAAAAGCAAAAGATAATTTATAACATATTTGGCAATATTCCTGTGAGGCTTTATGCAACTCCATGCTGACCTCAAGTAAACTATGTTTGCTTTCTATATATATAAGAACCAATTGTTCAAACATCAAATAATAAATGTATTTAGGTATAATACATCCATGTTTAGAAAAGTTTTTAGTGTTTGACAAGACAAGAACAGAAAATAAATTTAGCAGAAACATAGCTGTAACAATATCTACCTAGATACAAAAAATATGGTACCTTTTGTGAGGACATCAACTTCACCAGTCTGTTGCTGTTCATGAACCTACCAAGGAGTAACACAACATATAAATTACAAAAAAAAAAAACATCAGAGAATACACAGTAACTGACCTCGATATTTGAAGTACAAACATCTACATTAACCACTATTAGGGCATAAACTTCTGCAGCTCTCTCTCTTCCCCTCACACTCATTGTGTCTACTTAAAGGATTTATAGATGCTATAAATTATTTGTCATATTGTTTTGGGTGGGGAACAACACAGCTCTGCCATCACTGGTTGAGATCAAAGAGACTAGAAGCTAAAAGACAATTAACTCAAAACATCCTTAAATCTGCATGATATTTCTAATAATCAGGTTTCATAATATTACCTCTTTTGTTTGTTAGGCATGGCAAAACTAAAGTTTCCATTATTCTTACCTCAATCACTCGATGGACAATTGGAATAACACGTCCCTGAAAAACATGGAAATGATATGTCAGCAAACCATACAGCTATAGCACAATACAGGTAAGCTAGCAACACATACATACCGGTTTGAAAAGAACTGAAGAAGCAGGTACAACTAAACAGATACACACATTCAATGTAAAGTATAACAGAAATTCACAAGAACTCTTAAAGTATAAGAGAAATTCACAAGAATTTCTTACTATGTGAATTCAAGTAGAAAATGTCACAAAAAATATACTCATAAAGCTTTTTATTTTTTTCCTGGTGGTGTTGGGGGGTAGGGTAGGGGAACGGGAAAATAGTGAATTCCAAGTCATTAGAGTAATTTGGCCAGTAAAACTAACAGAAGAAATGGCTCACATTCCACTTTGTTTAATGGCTAATAAGTTATGCTTATTGTATCCCACTTTGGTGATAAAAGATACTAAATAAAAAAATCATAACCCCAAAGCTATAGTTCTCATTGGATGATATTGTTTAACCTACGGCATAAAATGAAGAACAGAATTTCACTGTAAATTATCCACTAATAGTATTTTCAGTCAAGAAAATTAAAAAAGAAAACTGACACCTGAAACCTAGAGTTCCTAGTGATCCCAATGCCACGTAAGAAAGAAGATTATTTTCCAAAATACAAGCTAATCATCAAATTGCATGGTCAAATACAGAAAAGTCATAACCTGGTGATTGAATCAATAACATATTTATGAACAAATAAAGAATATTGATAATGATCATATAAGGGGTGATAACTAAACAAATAAACATACCTCTACATTAAACACAACAATTTCTCCTGCACGGATGCGGTCCTTACTCATGTACAGAAACAAAATGTCACCCTGTGTGAGAATCAAAGTTTAGGCTACTGCTAACTATTTCCAGTATTAAAGCTGCTATAGACTTGATTTCCAAAAGAAAATGAAAATGAAGGCAAAAAAGGATAATACTTCAGGAATATGTATAGGAAGTTCATGAGGATTAGCTATGTTGCAATCCCCAAATCAAATGTAAATGTGATTAGTTGAAAAGAATTATTAGTAGCACATTCCAAAAACACACAAAAGCAAAATGAGAGAGAACTGCAGCAGATGTGCTGCTAATAATTACCACCAGTTGGGATCGAAAACAAGATACTGAGACACTTCAAATATTTTGCCGATCTTAAGTTGCTAAGACAGTTGTCGTTCAGATAATTAACCAGTGAACTCACCCGTTGAAAGCCAGGTTCCATACTTTCAGAAAGCACAACTACAACAGGTGATTCACTTCCGGTTATACACATTAACCCTTTCCATATCATCAATGCCGAGGAGACAATCATACCTGTAAGGATAGCGCAAAACAAAAAAGCACTACCGGAATTATGCACTAATAAAAGTGTGAAAATATTGAGGTGTAAAAATATGGAAACAAAGAGTGGAACATGAAAACGGCAGGCCAACAAATCTGTTACTGCAAATATCTTAAAATAATTGGCGCTATTTTGTTATTAAGCAAAATTTATACTTGTAAGCATCAAACTCCTATCACAGAAACTTATATAAGGCTTCTATTAAAGTCAGCATGCCTCCTGAAATAACTTCAACATAAACGCACTTAGAAATCATTAGAATTATTAATTCAAGAAATATGAAAAACCAGATGACAGCCGCAACTGGGCGGCCGGAAATCAAGGTGAGAACGAAGAATTTTCGTCAATGCCTTGCATTTTTCTTACTGGAATTGTAGTTATAGGCATTGACAATATATCTTTTAAAGGTGAAGAATGCAAGCCGTTGACAAATGACAAGAACTATTTCAATAGTTTGAAGGATTTCTCTTCAAAACAGAGAAGAAAATTTTCTTCCTTCACACTGTCAAACGCTAGACAAGGCAAAAACTATGAAGAAACCAAAGCATTAAAAGATCTAGACACGCGATTATACGTAACAAAAACGGAGAACAAAGAAAACGAACCAAGAGTTATAATCTGAAAGAGAGACTGTCTGATCTTGACGGATTTGACGGAGTCGATGCTCTCTACAATCCAACCCATTTTCGTTGATGAATACCTGATTTTGAAAGCCTAATCCGAGCTATGCCTATCGATTGCACCAAGTAACGATGTAGTGGTTTGGCGTTCGTAGTATGGATTATATATGCAACGGCGGTGGATTCCGTTTGAGTATTCATTTGGACTCAATCGCGGGGTCCAGTCTGCGTAGTAAATGCAATAAGATTTCGCCATGTGTTCTACTCTGTCCAGATAACACACACGGGAAAATTACATCCAACTATCCTTTATTTCGTTAAAGGGGGAATTCCAAATTCCCCCTCTAAACCAAAATAAAGTCACACATCCTTTAAACAGTATGTGATTTAATTTAAACTATCTATTTTATATAATAGATAATTTAAATTAAATCACACATCCCATAAAAAAATATATAATATTATTTTATTTTAAAGGGTATTTATCTTTCTCTTTTTTTTAAATTTATAATAACTGAATCTCTATTATCTATACTAAATTAGATCATAGATAATTTGAATTATTTAGATTTTAAATTCAATATATATGCGCGACTTATAAATTTCTTTTTTATATAAACAAAATTCTTATATTTAAATATCATTGAAATATCCAATTGGCTAAAGGATCAATATACTTTTTATAATAAAATCTTATGAATTATCTAATAATTATTTTTAATTATAAAATATGTACATAAAAATTATATATAATAATATTAAATATATGGTAATATCTTTTATTTAATCCTATTAATATTTTAACAAAAAAAATTTTAATGTAAAAATCAAATCTGAGACGTAAAAATCACTTAAATTTTACTTTCATCATAAGAAAATCCTTAAAAAATTATATAAATTATAAATCCTAAAATTTAACTTATTACTGTTAAATTACATTTTTGAATGGATTTTTTAACTATTCTCTTAAAATATTTAAACTCTTTTCTTATTATTTTTAATTTTTTATTATGATTTTTAAATCAAAATATTTAAATATTACAGAAAAAAAATAATTAATTAATTAATGGCACCGACAACTAAATGCGCAATAACCCTGCCTTGATGCCCGAACGTGATTTTTCATGTGTAAAAACGATTACGAACTTAAACTTATAATCAATACAGTTCAGCGAATTTGTATTGCATATGGTTTGAAAAATGGAAATAATAGAAAAAATTGGAAAACTAATTAAAAGGAGAATAGAAAAAAATAATATTATTTTATTTAATTGAAACAAAAAATTGTAGAAGAAAATAAATTTATTATATTTATTTGAAAAATAAATACCTTTTATTTATTATTTAATATCCATTTGATTTGTTTTTTCTAGTAATTAAACTATTTTTTTAATGTCAAAAATCTTTTTTAAAATTTTTTATTCATCCTTTCGTTGTTATAAAATAAATATTCAAGTTGTGGTTTAAAATAAATCTTTTTTTAAACTTTTTTAAAAGTTTAAATTGTCTTAAATTCTCATTTTATTTTAAAAATTTTATATAATTTCTTATATTTTATCTGTTAAAATAATTACATAATTTTTACTATAAGATATTTATGACGACCAAATAATCATTTTTTTGGTTAAAAACTCTAATTAGAAAGTTTTACTTTCAAAAAATTTATTTTATAAAACTCCAGAAAAGTTAAACCAAACTACCAGTTAGTTAAATTTTTTAACAAAAAATTTAATCACTACTAATTATTTTAAATGTAACTTAATTTATTCTTAAGATTTTAATATTTATAGATTTAAATAATTTTAATTTTTACTTTTTAACATGAACTAATTGAATTTTATAAATTTAATAGTTACATTAAAAAATATTTGAACTTTCAGGGTATATTTGTATTATTTTTTAAAAAATAATTTATATATAAAAAATTAATATTTTAAATTTTGAATATACTTCATATTTTAATTCAAATTTCACAAGTTAAATATTATATTTTAAATATAATCTAATATATTCTTCAATTTTGGAATTATATTTCAAAAATTCTATTATAACTACAACCATACTGTTTTTTTTTTCAATTTGATATTAGCTTTTCTTTAAGAAAAAATTAAAAAAAATAATCATATAATTATTTATTAATAATTATTACTTTAAATAAAAATTATAATCATCAAAAAAATCGACAAATTTTATAAATTATAATAAATATGAAATATAAAATAAACTTATAAATAAATATGTTCAATACGAAAATAAAATAGTTAATTGTGCTATTTTACTTAACTCTCTTTGTTAGTTTGGGGAAGAGTTAGAGAGAATTACGATTTTTTTTTTTTTTTTCTCTCTAAGAATCCATCCATAAACCTAAACTTCAATAACTTTGGTAACCAAAGCATCACCAAAGCATCACCTCTGAATTCTTAAGGAGGGATACACTTCCTGATAATGAAATTCATGAACAATCAATAAAAAATAATTATAACATTCAAGAAAAATATTAAAGAATGATTGAAGGTTTAAATAGTAATTATTGATTCTTAATTATAAGGTTAGGTGGATTAGTTGATTGAAAAGAATAACGAAGAATAGTCAAATCAGAGGCCATTTTACTTTGACTTGGAGGTTAGATAAGCCAGGTCAAGTATCAAAATTAAAATTTAAGAGTGAAGTATAATCTACTGCTACTCACCCTTGAGATCAGTTTATCTAATAAATCCTGAAGAGACAAGGTGATTATCAAGTGTAGGTATCAAATTGAAACTAGGCATCAAGATTATTCACCTTAAATTAAAAATTAGATTTAAATGGAAATTCTAAGAATCACCTCAAATGAAAGCTAAACTCAAAGACAAACTTTAAGGGTCCGTTACTCGATGATTAAATTACACATGAGACAAATGAAAAATAATTGATAAAAAAAAACATGTGGAGGTTCCCTGAAGTATGTGCTAATCCCTATGATTACATGAAAATCGCTTGAGGAAACACCTCGCAAACCTATTTTCCAAAAACTTCATGTGCTAGGTCATTGCGAAACTAATAATAGTTACAATCATCTATAAAAGGTGAGAGAAATTACAAAGAAAATCAATGAAAATAACTAAACTTTAGCTATTAAGTTGTTGTTACATTGTTTTCTTCTTACAAAAACTCTAAAATGTTACTTTACATCATGGCCTTAGATGGATAATCATCTATCTCATTAGGGTATTATATCACCTAGGCAATCATCCTGTAATTTCTTCTCAAGCTACTTTATCTACTATTTACTTAAATGATATCTATCTAGGTTCATACGAGGCTACTTAATCTATAGTGTTATGTTCTAACCTATGGATCCCATAAGTGACAATTGTCACAGACTCCTAAGAGGTATTCAATTATCCAAAATACGTCCTGAGAGCCTGTAAGACCTTCACAGAATCTATTTCAAAATCAATAAATAAAATA
>JAVXUL010000019.1:8623896-8668308 GCA_035590515.1 Trichilia minutiflora
AGATATTCCTTTTCAAGTCAAAAATCACATTTCTGCACAAAGTTATACATACAGTGAGTGCCTTATGACGAATATGTTAGCTGATGAGATCTAGTACAATATTACAGGCCGAATATTTCATTTCTTATTCATATTTCAACTGATAAACCGTCATTTCAAGAAGTTATTTTTATATGCTGTCCATAATTTGCATAGAAAACTTTTACCTCAAATCCTCTAAGTTAAAGATATGATTCAAGATTTGATGAATTTTATACTGTATTTTTTTCTGCTTTGCCCTACAATTTTTACTTATTTTAACTTTTTAAGTAAGCAATCATGCTTCTAGAAATCATCTCAATCATGATAGATGAGTAAACTGAATGATAGAACATATTTTTGAACCTTTGGTGGAAGCCGTTTGAGGAGGACCAACAATGTCTGAGAAATAATATTTGAAAAACGAGGCCCAATTGCAACATACTCCAGTAACCTGTAAACATGATCAAGCAACGATAGAAAATAAGTTTCAAAAGGAAAAATGCAGCAGGAACCCAAGATGCCATTCAAAGCAGCAAGTAATACCTTTTGATGTCGTCAAGGATAATAATGCTCAATAGTGACAAGTATGCATCCTCAAACACCTTTCAAAATATAACAATTTCTATTAAATTTTGAGTTTTTTTTTTCTAAAACTGAAAATATACTAGCCATGTCTGAAAACTAAAGTCTTTGTAGTTTTCAATATGTATACTATCGAGAAAGATGTTAAATTTGCAAGAAATTGGCCAAAGTATCAATACATAAGAATACAAGTATCGATACATGATGCTCTAGAAAAATAAAGTATCGATACATAAATGATGAAGTATCGATACATGCATGGCGCTATTCATGTATCGATATATCAAAAGACAAGTATCGATACATGATTGGAAGAAATAGCACATATCGATATCTTAGTGCGAAGAAAGTCGAAGTAGCGTAAAAACGAGGGAAGCATCAATACATACACTGTTCAAAAATTAAAGTATCAATACTCTAAAGGGCAAGTATCGATATGTTGATGGAATCAAAATGCTATGCATAAGAAAATATCAATATATGAACTCTAAAGTATCGATACATAAAACTGCACCAGTAAAATTTTAGCAAAGTATCAATACATAGATTAACGATATCGATACATGCACGATCTGCACACTACAACGGCTAGTTTCAGAGCATTAAATACTGTCATAAATGATGGATTCAAAGAGCCGTTAGAGATATCTAATACAAAATATAAATACAATGATTTTTGTAGAGGCAAATAGGTTGTTAAAAAATTTATTCAGAGCACTGTATTGAGAAAAACATTCCTCTGCATATTCGTTTGAATTCTCCATATTTTTCATATATATTAATTCTAGTGAGAGAAAGCTTGAGCAAATTATAAATATATTATGTTAGAGAGTTTTCCTGTAAACACTCTAATTTTATCAAATATTTTGTTGGATTTCTCTTTACTTGTGATAAGAAAGAACAGTATTAGGTTACACTTCACCCGAATCAAGAAGTTGTATTCATTTGGTTGCCCTTCACTAGTTAAGAAGGAGTTGTATCTGGGTTTCTCTTGACCCATAGAAACTAAGATTTAGTGATTCTCGGTGTGAGTGGATTCAATCGAGAAGAGTGGACGTAGACTTATAGTTGAACCACTATAAAAATTACCTGTGCACATTCTATCTCTCTTCATTTACATTTTACCTTTAACTTACATAGCTCACTGTATCATTGCATTCACTCCAACGAGAAAGATTTTTATCTTTCTACAAATTTTTTAAAAATTCAATTCACCTCCCTCTTGAATTATTCTATCTGGGCCAATAATTGGCATCAGAGCCACACTCACTGCATTTAGGATTAACATCCTATGAGGAGTAGATTATATGGCATCTAGCAGCATTCCGTCACAGATAGTTGAGGGTCAATCCACACACAGACCATCATTTTTTTATGACACTGATTATGCATACTGAAGAAAACATATGCAAATATACCTTAGTACTTTAGACTTTGACATCATTATAATCATTAAGGATGGATACACTCAACCCTTCATCATATACAAAAACACTAGAGAGAGAAAGCCTAAACCCAAATGAGAGTGGGCACAGGAAGAGAAAAACCTCTTCTAGCTCAATGGCAGAGTTATGAATGTCCTCTATTGTGCATTAGATAGGGGAGAATACAATAGGGTGTTTGGATGTGACACAGCCAAAGCCATATAGGATACACTAGAAGTCACACATGAGGGTACAAATAGAGTCAAAGATTTTAAAATTAGTATGCTTGTACATGATTACTAACTTTTTAAAATGAACCACAATGAAAGTATCAAGGATATGTATACATGATTTACAAATATCATTAACAATTTAAAGGCTTTAGGTAGGATTTACTCAAATCCAGATCTGGTCACAAAGATATTAAGAAGTTTGCTAAGATCATGGAAAGCCAAAGTGACTGTTATTCGAGAAGCTAAAGAGCTCAGTACATTACCCTAGAAGAATTGCTTGTGTTATTAATGATGTACAAAATAGAAGCACTCCGCAATAAGGAGAATGACAGAGAGCAGGGAGAGAGAAATATTGCCCTAAAAAGCTCAAAGTAAGCAGAAGATGAGGAAGGTAGCAGTGAAGAATCAAAAGATGAGAAAATAATGTTAATGGCCAAAAAGTTCAAAAGGTTCTTCAACAAAGATAGACGTAAAGGAAAAGTCCAAAGGAGAAAAGAATTCAAAAAGGATGACTGAACAGAAAAATTCAAAAAGAACAAGGAAAAAAAGAAGAAAATTTTGCTATGAGTGTAAGAATCCTGGATAGACCAGACCTGAATGTCCACAGAAAAAGTAGCGCAAGGAAAAAAGAAGAAAAAGGCCATGAAGGTAACATGGGATGAATCAACAAGTGATGAAAACTCAAATGCATCATCAGAGGATGAGCAAGCAAATTTCTGTCTAATGAGAAAGCTTGACGAGGAGGTAAATTCTCCAAAATCCTATTCATATTATGATTCTTAATCTGGTAGTGATAGTTAGAAATTAAATGATTACTTAACTGAGTTGTATGAAGAAATTAGGATAAACTTTGAAAAATTTTGCATGAAATACAAAAATGTTAGAAAGGTAAACACATCTCTGGCAAATGAAAATGAAAATCTAGAAAAGAAAACAAATGAATGTGAAAATGAATTAAACAAACTGAGAATAGAGAACAAAATGATGAGATGATAATGTTTTAGATCTGAGGAGATTATTGGCTAAATTTACCTCTGGAATCGAAGCCTTAAATAGATTACTAGGAAGTCAAAAATTAGTTTTTGATAAAGCTGGGATTGGTTATAGATAAGGAACAAAACAAAATACTTACTTGAATTATTTTGTAAAATCTTCTAAAACTATAAGTTCTTTTGTAACTTGTCACTATTGCTTTAGGAAAGGGCATTACAACAACTCATGTCCATTTTAAAAAAATACCTATAAGCGATTTAAAATGATTTGGGTAACTAAAGGAATAATTTTGAAAAAGAATGAGGTTGCTCGTGTGACATTAGTTCCAAAGGTCAAAGCTAATTTTTATGGACCCAAAGTCAAATGGGTACCACAATAAATTGATTCTGTTCTTGTAGAGACATCATGTGAACAACATCAAGAATGATAGAAGATGGTTTCTGGATAGTGGCTGCTTAAGACACATGATAGGAGATCAAAGACATTTTCAAGTTCTTCACAAAAAGGAAAGATAAGATGTCACCTTCGGAGACAATAGCAAGGGAAAAGTTCTTGGTATTGGCACCATAGAGGTAAAAAAAATTAGCATTGAAAATATTTTGTATGTAGATGGTTTGAAATGTAATCTGTTAAGTATATCTCAACTGTGTGATAATGGTTATAAGGTTGCTTTTGTTAGAAATGCATGTGATATACTTGATGAAAATGGAAAAATGATTATGGATGCTCCTAGAATAGGTGATGTGTATATCATTGAGCTTGGAAAAGTTGATTCAGTGAATGCAATATGTTTGCAAGCTACTTGTGACAAATCATGGTTGTGGCATAAAAGATTAAGACATTGTAGTATTGATCTCATTAAGAAATTAGTTAGGCATGGCATTTTAGATGACCTTTCGGACCTTGAGTTTACTTTCAACAAGACATGTGGACCATATCAAAAGGGTAAACAAGTGAAAAGCTCTTTTAAGCCTAAACATGTAGTCTCTACTTCTAAACCCCTTGAGCTTATTCATATGGACTTATTTGGACCTAATCGCATTGCATCCTTAGGTGGAAAATATTATGTATTTGTGATAGTGGATGACTACTCAAGGTATACTTGGGTATTCTTCCTTGAGAACAAGAGTGATATATTTGAATCCTTTGAAAAGTTCTCTAAGAAAGTGCAAAATGAACTTGGTTATAGTTTGATGAAAATAAAAAGTGATCAAGGCAGAGAGTTTATAAATCATGAGTTTGAATCATTTTATGATGATCGTGAAATCATGCACAATTTTTTTGCACCCATAACACCTCAGCAAAATAGAGTAGCTGAGAGAAAGAATAGGATCTTATAGGAAATGGGAAGAACTATGCTTAGTGAGTACGACTTATCATAAAATTTTTGGGTTGATGCTATTAACACAGCTTATTATGTGTCTAATAGAGTATTAATTAGAAGATTTCATAGAAAGACACTGTATGAGCTGATTTATCAAAGAAAACCTAAGGTTGGTTACTTTAGAGTGTTTAGATGTACATGTTACATTCTAAATACTAAGGATAACCTTAGGAAGTTTGAGTCAAAATCTAATGTGGGAATTTGTCTTGGGTATTCTTCTAAAAGCCAAGCATATAGGGTGTTTAATAAAAGGACTTGAGTTATAGAGGAATTTGTGTATGTAAAGTTTGACGAGATTGATCCAGAGTTAGCTAAGTTGATGGTTAAAGAAAAGGAGAAAGAAATTGAGGTCTTAGATAAGTTGAATGACCTAAAGCTTGAGGATAGTTATAAGAATGAAAAGAAAGAAACTCTTAAAGATTATGTAGAAGAACCATCTAAAGAACTTCCTAAGGCATGGAAGTTTGCATTCAACCATCCAAAAGAGTTGATTATTGATGATCCTTCTCAAAAGATTAAGACTAGAAGAGCTTTTAGAGAGTTTTAAAAAAAACTTGAGGTGATTCAAAACCTTGCATTTGTATCTCACATAAAGCCACGTAAAGTAGAAGATGTATTATGTCATGAGGATTAGATCCAAACTATGCAAGAGGAATTAGTATAATTCCAAAGGAACAAGGTATGGACCTTAGTTCTAAGACTTATTGACCATCTTACCATTGGTACAACATGGGTGTTTAGGAACAAGCCAGATGAGCATGGACATATCACTAGAAATAAGGTTAGACTTGTTGCTTAAGGTTATTCTCAAGAGGAAGGAATAGACGATGATGAGACATATGCTTTCGTGGATAGACTAGAAGCCATACTAATTCTATTAGCCTTTGCATGTTTTAAAGATTTTAAATTTTATCAAATGGATGTCAAAAGTCCTTTTCTAAATGGTTTTCTAAATGAAGAAGTTTACGTTGAACAACCCCCAAGATTTGAAGATCAAAAATTTTTAAATCACATGTATAAACTCACTAAAGCCTTGTATGATTTGAAACAAACTCCTAGAGCTTGGTATGAAAGGTTTAGTGATTTTTTATTGAAAAATTATTTTGATAGGGGGAGTGTTAACAAAACTTTGTTTACTAAAACTAAAGATAAAGACATTTTGATGACATTATCTTTGGAAGTACAAATGAAACTCTTTGTAAATATTTTTCAAAACTTATGAGTAATAAGTTTAAAATAAGTATGATGGGAGAGTCAAATTATTTTATGGGTTTACAAATTAAACAAACTGATGATGACATCTATATCTCTCAATTTAAGTATGTAAAGGATTTGTTGAAAAAGTATGACTTTCTATATGGAAGATATGTGGACACTCCTATGAGTTCTTCCATCTCTTTAGAAAAAGATGCTCAAGGCAAAAGACAACCATGACATATAGATCCTAAGATATATAGAGGCATGATAAGTTCATTACTATATTTGATTGCATATAGACCTGACATTCTTTACAGTGTATGTATTTGTGCTCGGTTTTAATCAAATCCTAAGCAATCTCATCTGATTATAGTGAAAAGAATTTTTTGATATCTTAGAGGAACACCTAACTTGGGTTGTTTTACCCTAAAGATGGTAGTTTCAACATAAAAAGATATTCAAATACAAATTATGGAGGATGTAAAGTAGATAAAAAGAGCACAAGTGGTACTTGTTATTTCATTGGTCTTGCTTTGATTTCTTGATTCAGTAAAAAGCAAAGCATGGTTGCCTTGTCCACTGCTGAAGCTGAGTACATTTCTGTAGGAAGTCATTGTGCACAACTTTCATGGATTAAATATTAATTATTAGACTATGGCATGAATATTGATAAGATTCCTATCTTGTGTGATAATATGAGTGCCATAAACCTTATAAAAAATCTAGTACATTACTCTAAAACCAAGCACATAGAGATCAGACATCACTTTATTCATGATCATATGCAAAAAGAGAATGTGTGTATCGAATATATTAGCACAAATGATCAGTTGGCTGATATTTTTACCAAATCCTTAGATAGAGAATAATTTTGTCACGTTAGACGCAATCTAGGACTCATGTGCATTGATTGATTTGTTACATGTTGATTTTGATGTGTACTAAATGATTTTTGATTCAGAAATAGTTGCTGGTTTTCTTCTTTGATTTATTTATCATGTATATTGATATTTTATGAGCTTGATAAAATAATAATGCTTGTCTATTTTAAATTGATTTTCGGTGCAAAACCCTTCGAGTATCGATACCTCATCTTCGACGTATCGATACAGTCTATGCAAAAATACTAAGTATCGATACATTTTGTGCAAAAACCCAAGTATCGATACCTCAACGTCTAAGTATTGATATCCAGGCAAATATCATTTTGTTGCGTATCAAAGTATAGATACATCCCCATCAATGTATTGATACATACTCCATTTAGTTAGTAACCAACAATAGTCAGTGGGTTATAAATGTGGGTCATTAATGCATCCAGAAAGTGAAGGTTCTATGGCCTAATTGTGCTCGGAAATGTAAGTTTATTATGCCAAAACCCAAGGTTAACAGCTTGAAAAACAATGGATATGTCTTGAAATTACCTTACGGCTTTAGATGCTCCCTTGGAGTGCTTTCAATTTTTTATGAAGATTAGGACCAAAACCATGGATCCCTTTTCACTTGACACCATCCTCTTCCTCCCCACTAGGGGTGGGCAAATTTAAACCGCTCCGCTCCAAACCGCTTAATTGAATTGGTTTGGATTAGTTTGAATCTATGTTGGATGAATCTATGGATTGAAATTTTACAAACCGCTATTAGCGGTTTGGGTTATTGATTGGATTAATTCTAAACCGCAAACCGTCAAACCAAATCGCTTAAATAAATATTAAATATACTTAATATTATTGTATGATAATATTAATATTATAGAATAAAATAATATATTAATTATTTTTTTAATATTTTATGATTAACTAATGCGTTTATCATTTTAAAATTAAATTAAAAAGCAAACCAAAGTTTAAAATTTTATTTTTTGACTCAATCTAAATTAATAAATTATTTTAATTTAAGTTTAAAGTTCAAACCGTGAACTCAAATTGATCCAAACCGCATAATGCGATTTGGATTAATTGCGGTTTGTAACATATTATCATATTGATTTAGATTGTATAATATTTAAACTGTAATATTTAGATCGATTTAAAATTTTACCTCAAACTGCAAACGTCCACCCCTAAATTGATAATTTGAAAACCAATGGGCTGTCGGCAACGGACTTTGAAAATGTTAAATGGGAGACTGATCCATATTTCCTATGATTTTTTAGAATAATAAATATTTTTTTTTTATATTTTAAATATAATTTTTTGAGATTTAAAAATTATGACAAAAATTCTTACTAAATTAATTTAATAGTTTTTTGTTTTGCAGTACAATAACTATTATATCTTTAATATTTATAAAAATATAAAAATTAAAAACATATATAAAATTATTATTAAAAAATTATATAAAATACATAAAATTTATATTTTAAAGAAAAAAATTTATAAATTATATTATAAATATTTTTCTAAATAATAGAAATATTAATTATTATATAAACGTTTTATAATAAAACATAAATTACGGGTAATTGCCAGAAATCATAGGGTATTTGTCATTCCCCTATTTTAAACCTTATTCGAACAACGCAGCGTTTAGCACCGCACCCCGTCCATTTCACTAATTACTGTCTGCTTCATGTTCGCGTCCTCCGTTGCTTTCACTTGAAGCCGCGAGAGCAAATTTGACCAATTTTAGGGCTTTTGTAAGGTTTAACATCAGTCTGCATTTCCCTCCTAATTGATGTCCAATTTTTAAACATTTTCAGTGCATATGGTTTCCCTCTAATCCAGTGCTTCAATCCGCTGAGAAAGAACCAGAAATCCACAGATGGCGTCTCCAAAACAACTTCTCTTCACAATTGAATCCGCACTCCTCGGACCTTCACCTCCATCGCCAGCTCAACGTATCGAGCTCATTCACGCAATTCGAAACTCTCGGAAATATTTTCAGTCCCTCCTTTCCTATCCCGTACAATTATTATTATTATTGTTATTATTTATTTATTTATTTATTTTGAGAGAATGTAAGTGTAATTGCTATAATTGCTTTTTTCCTGTAGTCTCCAAAACCTTCCGACCGGGCACAGGTACAATCCAGAGAAATTAGGCTTCCGGATTCACCGCCAATATCGCTTGATGATCAGGATGTTCAGATTGTAAGCTCAGTTCTTGAAGGATTTGAGAACTTACAATATTGATTTTTGACTGAAATATCGCTTGATGGACTGCATTTTTATGTTATTGTGTAATCTAATAGTACATTCTAATAGTACACTCTGTTTGCAACGATAAGTGCTTTATATTGGTATTCTTTTTTTTTGCACCGTTTTTCTAATTGCTGTCTTAGTCTATGCCACTTTTCTGCAAGATTGCTACAACATTATTAAACTGAAGATAATTTAGAGAAAGTTTTGCAAGATTTGCTAGTCCCTTTTGTTTTAATCAATTTATTGTATCACAGTCAACTGAATCCTTCCTCTAGTCTATCGTTATCTTGAGTGAAAGGGATCCATTTGGGATATTTCTTCAAAATAATGCTGTTCTCTATGGATTCTACTTTTAATTTGGCGGTGATGATTTTGTCTGTATATTGTTAACTTGACACGCATTGGGTATTTTGCAATAGCTTATTCATTTATTTTAGCAGCAAAAGAGTGTTTTTTAGCAAAGATATTGCTGTTACTGTTATATAAAATAAAAGTACATAAGGGATTTGCCAACACAGTGTCACATATCATATATAGCATTTAACGAATAAGTTGTTCGACATCTTCACTTTGGAAGAAATTTTATTATCCACCTTATTAAGGGGAAAATCCACTTTGGAATTATTAATTATTTACATCAGCTTCATCATTCTATATCATGCCAGCACCTAATTCATTGAATTTCTTCATTCAAAATCTTGTTGATGGAAATATCATACTTCATTCAATAGGGATCTGCATAACGATCATATGACAAACTCAATGCATGATTGGATGTTCATATATGCCTAGTTTCATTGATCTATTTGATTAATATGTCAAACATAAATATTTTTCTTGAAGAACTACTTTTTACTGTAATTTCCTTTTGTTTGATGTGTGAATATCACTTTTTTCTTAGTTTTAGTACTAGCTATATTCACGAACGTTTGTTCCCTAGCTAGTCCCATTTATAGCATTTGAATTGATTTTGTTTTTTTGGATTGTTTATGTATGGTACTTGACATTGCTGTTGAATCTGGAGGCAGCCATGTTTTGTAGACTTACAATATAAGATCCAACTACCTTTATTATTTGCATTGCTGTTTTTCTATTTTGATTCTTGGCATGTCATTAATTATAGGCATTGAAATTGAGCGATGACCTCCATCTCAATGAAGTAGATTGTGTCCGTTTGATTGTTTCTGCCAATCAGGAGGTAGGTTGGTGATCGCTTCATTTTTCATAGTTTTAAGTTGATTTATATAACATATAATCTGTCATTTAACCACATTTTGTGTTTTAACTTTTCTAGTGGGGTCTAATGGGCCGAGAGCCAATAGAAATTCTACGTCTTACATCGGGACTCTGGTACACTGAGAGACGAGATCTGATAACGACCCTCTATATATTCCTGAGAGTAAGTCACTCTCCCTTGTCCCATCAGCCACCTTTATTCTTTTCAGTTGTAACCGGACCGTTATCAATCTCTATCAAGAATTGTTACAGTGATGCTTTTGTAGGCTGTCATTCTCGATCAGGGACTTGAAGAAGATATTGTGGCTGACATCCAGAAGTATTTAGAAGATCTTTTTAATACAGGGCTTAGACGGCATCTGATTTCCCTTATCAAGGTTTGGACCTGTATGATGTTCATTGTCTTGTACCGAGATTTTTAGGATGCAGTCTTGTGATTTTGGGGCAAAAGCTTCTTATGTCACATGTCCTTTTAATAGGCCTTTTATGCCTTGTTTATGATCATTGCTGCATTTATATTCTTGACAACAGGAATTCTGTGCTTTCATGTTGATTAATTGTTTGGATTTTGGATGATATTTAAGGTTTATTTTTAAAATATCTTTCTTCCAGTATATTCACAACCATGTTTATATTGGATGCTCGCTTGGATTTGTTATTCTTGTTGGTTTTAAGTTATTTTTAAATGTTAGATATGGAGCCAATCCATGGGCAGTAGTGTCTCACATGTGTTCATAGTCCACACTCTCGGCTGAAAGTTTGTTATTTATATCATGTTTTCACTTTAGTTTCAAATACGAGTGATCATGAAGACCTAAATTCTTGGAACAACTTGTTAACATATAAGCTACCGTTTTCTGATTCTCTGATGCTTGGAACTATCATTTAGGGTGCATTTTGTTTATCTATACATATCTCCAAATCCTTAACATGCCATCGTATTCTGCTTCAGCATAAGAATCAAATGTTGAACATAGGAATCCTCTTGGAGCATTAGTCCTGTATATTACATGTTTTGGTTGTTATTTCTTCATTTTCTTAAAAAAATTGTTGTTTGTTTGGTTATAGGAACTCAATAGGGAAGAACCTGCTGGTTTGGGTGGCCCCCTCTGTGAGCGCTATGTTCTTGATTCAAAAGGTGCTCTTGTTGAGCGGAGAGCTGTGGTTTGCAGGGAAAGACTAATACTTGGACATTGTCTTGTCCTTTCTGTTTTGGTTGTGCGTGCAAGTAAGTTGCAAAAATGTTTAATGGCATAATTTCTTTACGACATTGCAGGGTGATGGTTTGTTATGTTTTGTAGTATTGACAATTTCATGTTTGATGTTGGTGCCTCCAATTTAAAATAATGACTTTTGTGTTGTTGGATTTGGGGTTTTGGTAGGTTCTCTATTAGTTTGTCTGCCCCTTGTCACGATAGTAAGATAATGTATCTAGCACAATATTCATCTGTGACCTAATTGTTCCTTTAGCATACACAACTTCACTAGATGATAAAGTAAAACAAAAATCTGCAAGATTTCCATACCTTTATTTTTTACTCAGTTATTTCGGGTTGGATGGCGGGTGGTGGTGGAGAGATAGGATGGGGTTGGAAATTTGCATGGCTTAGTTGAATTAGCAGGATAGAAAGTACTTCAGAGATCACAGCTTGTGCTTCCAAGTTTCTCGTGGTCTCATCTGTCTTGTGAAGCTAAGATTGAATAATATATTTGATTAAAATAATTAGTTGTTTCTTCTGGAAGGAGAAGAGATTATGGTATTGTACAATAAGATTGTAAAATTTGTTTGTTGCAGGTCCAGAGGATGTAAAGGATGTCTTTTCCGCTTTAAAAGATAGTGCTGCTGAACTTAATGAGAGCGATGACACCTTGAAGCATCAGGCATGCCTTTTCTGTTTTGACCGAATGAATTTATGCTGCTTGCCTGTTTGTAGCACTTGAAAATTCCTTGCGTATTACCTTATTGTATGCTGCATATGCATGTATCTTTACCAATGTTGATTTGCATGTCTAAACTTAATCTTATCCTTTTTCTTTCCTTCTCTCTACGCAGATTACTTTTAGCCTTCTTTTTTCTCTTGTCATCGCTTTCATATCAGATGCTCTGAGTGCAGTACCTGATAAATTATCCGTTCTATCCAGTGATGCATCTTTTAAGAAAGAATTTCATGAAATTGTAAGATAAACAATTATGGAAGTTTTCTTACCCATTCTTGATATCCTTTCTGATGTAATGATTTGCTAGTTGCTAATTATTTTTCATGCTTTAGGTGATGGCTGCAGGAAGTGATCCAATTGTGGAGGGGTATGTTGGTGGCGTAAGGCTTGCTTGGGCCGTACACTTGATGTTGATACACGATGAGATTGCAACAAGAGAAACAGTGTCAAGTTCATCATCTAATGATCTGTATAATACATGTTCATGTCTGGAAAAAGTTTTCTCGGACAATGTTTTCCAGTTTTTGCTTGATAAAGTTCTGCGAACGGCAGCCTACCAGGTCTTTTTTTTTTTAATTTTTAATTTTTTTCCATTTGTTAATGAGGGTATCTTCAAAGCAATTTTTTCTTTATAGCTCCACAACTTGAAATTTACCAACAGCATTAGTGTTGTTACTTGTTCCAATTAATTGTGAAATGTATATATTAAAGAATCATTTGCGCTTTTGTTCTGGGAATTTGACTCTCTGCTGTGAATTTTTGGAGAATGTATCTCTCACTATTTTTTATTTTTTGATCTTTGGCTTTCTAGGCTCTTGATCCTTCTGCCTCAGGGCTGTGTAGCTAAATCTTCTTTTATATTTCTTGGAAATAATTTTCTGCATTTATTCATGTATAGCTGATTGGTCTGGTTGCATTTTTGTTTATTTCTCTCCTCTTTAAGCAAATTGTGGATGGATATATCTTGGGATTTAGTTTCTCTATTTCGATAATGGTTGTTTTCTTGGTTTCTTGTTTATGATGAGGTGTAAATGGTGATATTTATACTATTTGATTGGCTTTTGGTATATTTTAAGGATGGTGTTGGTTTGTTATGTGTACAGAATGATGACGAGGATATGGTCTACATGTTTAACGCTTATTTGCACAAGCTTGTTACTTGCTTCCTATCTCACCAACTTGCTAGAGACAAGGTCAGTTGAATTCTTCTTATTCCTACTCAATTGTAAATTAAAGTGGCACTTTAGAAGATTTCATTGGGAGGTATAACAATACTAAAAAATGAATCTGCCACAAAATTATTGTAGATATCTGTTAGTTCTTTTTACACATTGAGTTAGTGTCTTTCTAATGTTATCAGTGTCTTTTTGTAATTTGTGTAGAAAAAAATGTATCATTTTTACAAGATTTGGTATTTGTATTTATGTATTCAAATATGGTTTAGTTTTGTTGACAAAAAATCAGAAGGATTTGTTGTCTTCTCTTTGATCTCGTGTGTGCTTAGTGTTTGCCAGCTGATACAAAGCTTATTTTACCATGTCATTTTGGTTGTTAAGGTTGCTTCCTTCTTTGCATCAATAAAGTTGAATCCTGAAAATGTTTGCTTATGTATGTGAACATAATTTTCTTAGTGTCTACTAATGTCAGCCATGCCATAGTGTTAATTTCCTTTTACAGACCTCTTGGAAATGTTATATTTTCTTCATTGTATTGGTTTGATTAATAGCTGATTGTGTGCAATAGCAACATAACATGGGGAATGGAAATGCCTAAATCCACTTGTTGCTGAATTGGATGATGATGATGGCAGTTATTTTGATCTAAGTGGGAGAAGTTGTGACCGTTGCTTGGAGTTTTAATTTTCTTCTTTTACAAATGACTTAAATTGCAGTTATATTTCAATTTGAGTTATTTATTAATTTTCATAATAATCCAACAAATCTTTATAGTAATTTTAGCCCAAATTTTTCTGAATCTCTATCGTCATCACCCAATTTTGTTCTCTGTTCTAGCCCCAGTACTATTTTGCTTTTCTATTTTGTCAAAGTTATAATTCGGGGCAGATGAAAAAAATAAATAAATTTTGTTCTGTGAAATTTTGTGGAGCATCTAGTATATATGAGATCCCTCAAACGTATATGTATTAAATTAGCTCCGGCTTCTAAATTATTTTGTGATTGCCTTCTGTTAGTACTAGAGTTTCACACAAGGAAACCTGAATCTCCTGCTTTCTCTGTGGATGTTGGTCTTGAAAACCATTTATCTTGCATTGTTATTATTGTTACTTTCCACTATTTTACAGGTCAGAGAATCAAAGGATAAAGCTATGAGTGTGCTTAATTCATTCCGTACATTTGGATCACATGATTTTCTTCATGATAGCAATTTCCCTCCCCAACAAGTTATTGAAACAGGCCCTTTACCTTTTGTCTCTCTCTTGGAATTTGTCACTGAAATTTATCAGGTTTGTTTACAATACACGTGTCATTGAAAGAATTCAAATAAAATGCTTAGTTGTCTTTTGTCTTCTTGTTTAGTACATTGGCAATCAGATTGGATGTTGAAAAAATTTAGAAGTTTTAGATCGTTCCATAAAAGCTTAAAATAATGGAGATTTATTTTCTCCTTTTTGGTAAGCCTAATATTCAATTCATTGTTCAGATTGAGCTAATAACATTTTTTAGTCAAAAGTTGCTGCTTCATAACTCTACTTTCCAAATTTTTAACTTTTCCTTCCCACTCTTGTTGGTTATGCAATACATAAATAAGCTTCTGCATTGCATACTCTGCAACTGCTCCATACATGTACGTTTTCTTTTTTGATTTGAAACAGGTATTAATTGCATCAGAAGATGAGCATGATGCCTGCGTATATTATATATCAATCAATCTCTCTGCTGTAACCATTAATATTTTTATTTCATGCAATTATTCCGCATCATTTCCAAAGTTTTTATGATGATCCCGTAATTGTAACAAATTTCAGAAGGAGCCGGAGCTGTTGTCTGGCAATGATGTTCTGTGGACATTTGTGATTTTTGCTGGAGAGGATCATACAAATTTTCAAACGCTTGTGGCATTCTTGAAAATGCTGAGTACCTTGGTAGGAGGATTATGTAATTTTATGATTGAGGCATGCTTCTTTGCCCCATCCTGTGTCTTATATCATTCTCCTGATGGAATGTTCTTTTCAGGCTTCTAGTCAAGAAGGTGCTTTAAAGGTTTATGAGTTACTCCAGGGTAAAGCATTCCGCTCAATTGGGTGGAGAACTCTTTTTGATTGCTTATCAATTTATGATGAAAAGTTCAAACAGTCCCTTCAAACTACTGGAGCAATGCTACCAGAGTTTCAAGAGGGGGACGCCAAAGCTCTTGTTGCATATTTGAATGTTCTTCAGAAGGTTTGACGTCCTTTCCCACACAGTTGCACACTTGATTGTCCTTTTTATCACTGTTTTTTTTACTATCTCAATGTCTTTGTTTTCTAAGGATTTCTAAGATTCTTCATTCTTTTTAACCCAGCCTGATTGGAATACAGTCTAGGGTTAGTTTTGCCATTCCCTTTTTCTTCTTATTCTGTCCTGTGTTTATGAAGTATACTTGATATAAAGAATCAATCGCATACTTTTGGGGTTTTTCACAGAACGGAGGTATTTAGTTTGTGGACCTCTCGTTTAATTTTGTAATCATTTTCTCCTTTTTCATTCAATGATATTTATTTGCTTCCTAAAAAGAAAAAATAATTTTTCTACAAAGATATTCTATGTAGTTGATTGCTCTTCATGTGGCTGGTACGTCTTCATCACCATTGCTAACATTTGAGGGATGTCAATGAGCAAGCACGAGTTGTCATTTGCTCTCCAGTGAATGTCGTCTGCTAATATAGAATGACTCTGGGTGTCCTTCTCCTTTTCCCTCAAAACACTTGTTAAACTAGTAGAGGTGGAATGAAGGCTTCTTGTCATAACAATTTTCCAGAGTATTTGCATCTTTATTTTATTTTTATTTTTATTTTTTCATTTTCCAAAAACCAAACCAACATGATCAAGCAAGGAAGGTATTTAGACATGAATGCTACTAACAATAAAGCTCAATATCTTGATGGATATTCATATAGCAGCAACACTCTGCCAATGTCGGGGAAAATTGTACTTGTTAGATTCCAATGGTTGAAGACTAAGAGGAAAATTGTGAATGCTGTAGATCCATGATGTCTGAGAAGCAGTTCTCGATAACTAACAGCTGTGATAGGCAAATATATAATCTAAAACTATAAAATTCTACAAGCCTTGTAGGGTTCCATGATCTATAGGTGAGGGATTGGAGCAGCTAAGTATCCATGGCTGTTGTTGAATCTTAATCTATAAAACAAAAGAATTTCAGAAATCATTGAAAACTGAGACAGAAAAAATTATGAGTACTAATGAAACCTAATCCTAGGAATTCCATCATTTAAAATTGAGAAGAATGCTGGGGAGAGAAAGAAAGATTAGTTAATAATTTTACAAATTTTAGGTAATGTAGCCGTTTTCTCCCTCTTTCCTGCTTCTTTCTGTGGAATAATTAAATTGATTTTGTAGCTTCAATTGAAAAGAATAATTAGTTCTTTCTGGTTTGCCATGTGCTGCAGGTTATGGAAAGTGGAAATCCCATTGAAAGAAAGAATTGGTTTCCCGACATTGAACCATTATTTAAGCTTCTTAGTTATGAAAATGTGCCTCCATATCTGAAGGTCAACAACTGTGTTTTATGCTGAGAATATTCTAGCATACTTTTTTCAGCTTCTACTTTCCATTGAGGATTAGAAGCTTCCACGAAATTATTATGAGCTTCATTTTAAAATCAATTATACTGCATGCTTTCTTAGGGGGCCCTGCGAAATGCAATTGCTGCCTTCATTCATGTTTCCCCAGTCTTGAAGGATAACATTTGGCGTTATCTTGAGCAGTATGATCTACCTGTGGTTGTTGGGACTCATGTTGGCAGCACTGGGCAACCAGTGGTTGGGCAGGTTAGTATTTGGCCGATGACTACCACTGATTTTGGCCGATGACTATTCAAAAAGTGGGTTCGTTAAACTCTGAACTATGACTGCTATTGAGAAGTATTACATTGTTGATTCACCCTCCCCCTGCTTTCCCCTGTCCATAGTTATTTATATATATTGTAATTCTGCTTTCTTTCTTTTTTTGCTGACAAAGGTTATTATAGTTTACTTTTGACCCTCTTTATTCTTTTGGTATCAACTTCATGCTGCAGCCAGTTAGCTGATTGTTATTTTTTTATTTTCAACATACATTATTTATTGTCAAATGAGATGCATATACTGTTTTATAGACATTTGCACAAGGATGGATCAGGTCTGCCTTCATTACAATGCACAGAAAGTTTCTGATTTTGATTATACAATGCTTGATGCACCTACTTGTTTTTTTTTGGATGGTTTAGTGAGGTTCTGGTCCTTTTTTGTGTTTTACAATATTAATATACATTTTTTTTTGGTCACCTGTTAAAAAAATGTGTAATTTATACATGTTTCTAGTTGTAACTTATAACTGTTTTCAATTTATCGTTTCTACATCCAACCATAGGACAATGAATATTTATGATTTTTCTCATTATGTACACTCATGAATTAGATGTATGATGATGCTCGTGAATCTTGTTCTGGCATTTGATGATAGTTAAATAAATAGATGGCATAAGAGTATTCTTTAAGAATTCTTAAGGATGTGGAGGTGTTAATTGTGTTGTTCTACGGCAAGCCTAGCCAAAGTGCTTGGACTACCACCAATATATTTGACAGAATTAGTGCTTGTCTTAGTCATAAATGGCCAGAGCTCATGTCAAGTGCTTTTATTGACAGGTTTATGATATGCAATTTGAGCTGAATGAAATAGAAGCAAGGAGGGAGCAGTACCCCTCAACAATATCTTTTCTTAACCTCGTAAATGCTCTGATTGCTGAAGAAAAAGACGTAAGCGACGGAGGGCGTAGGTATTGGCTTTTGGTGTCCTGCCGTTTTCTGGGTATTTGGATTTCTTCTCCCTTTTTCACTCTCTTAAAATTACAAGTATTTTTTTGCAGATTTATTGGCATCTTTAGGTTCATATATGATCATGTGTTTGGGCCTTTTCCTCAAAGAGCCTATGCAGACCCTTGTGAGAAATGGCAATTGGTTGTTGCTTGTCTCAAGCATTTTCACATGTGAGTGTACCCTAGTTTTGTTCTGGAAGCTTTTCTCTGTGATTTTGAGCTTCTACGCTTCTTACTTGTGAGTTATTTTTATCCATCTTAACATTTAGGTTGTATTTCTAATCAACCATTTTTTTTCTTAATCTTTCTTCAATTACTATCATCTCCTTGTATTTTTTATACCTTTTTATAATGTTACCTCTTTGTGGATTTTCTCACACAAAAATATGCACTTAAATATATAGTTGAGCTCTGAAAATGCAGTAGGTTTGCTAAACTCTGAACTTTGACTATTGTTGTTTATGTTTGACGGATGATAAAAAAATTTGCATATTCATATCATTATTTGTGCAGGATGCTGAACATGTATGGCATTCAAGATGAAGATATTCATAGTGTTGTTGAACAATCATCGACACTCACACAACAATCTCCTCTTCCAATGCAGCTTCCTGTTCTAGAGTTGCTAAAAGTATGCATTTATCTTTTTGATGTTTTTTTTCCTTTCAAACCATAAATATTGATAAAAAACCTGAGAAATCAACAGTTATGCATGCCAGCATTAACATACACCATATCAGCAGTTAGGAATATTGTGTTTAAGGTGATTGTTTGAAACTTGATGGTGTTGAGTTCAGTGTTGGTGAATTTTTACCTTATTGTTCCGTATAGTTTCACATATTAAGAAGTACAATTTTGAACTCATACTGCTTAATATTGTGTTGTTCTCTGTAATTTGTTGAATCTGTAATTTGTGTTATTTTATCAGTCAGTATTCAATGTGCTTGTTTTAACTTGTCTTATCAACTCCTCCTATGTCATACATGTCATTTTTTTTTATATTGTATGTTATTTCTACAAATTTTTTTTCCTATTTGGAAGATGTATTAGTTTTTAACTATGACTTCAGCAGAATTCTGGATTTGACAATCTGAGGGTCTAGTTGATTGTTCCAGGCATATGGGGTTTGCTTCCACATGGTCTGATATCTGGTATCTCAGAGCCTCCTATCTAGCAGATAGCCATTAGTCTCTTATTTGTATTGTGGTGATTGCTGTGTGTGATTGAAAGTAAACAAATAATAAATACATAAAATAATTCGTTGGTTATGAAGTTGTGTCAATCCATTAGATTTTTCTTGTTTTCAATAGGAAAGTAAGTTTTATGTCTGTACAATTATGCTTCATATCCTTACAGCAAAGAGATGGTTTGGCAGATTGCCTTCCATTAATATAGCTGTACATATTCCAATCAAAAAAGGCTGTATATTTAATTATTGACTGCTGGAAGCTGCATCATCAAATTTGAGGTTGTGCTAACAATTGAGCACTCTTTTTTATGATATCCGGCATTGTTTTGCAGGATTTCATGAGTGGCAAGACTGTTTTCCGAAATATTATGGGCATCCTTATGCCTGGAGTCAATTCAATCATTACAGAGCGGACTAGTCAAACATATGGACAGCTTTTAGAAAAGGCTGTGCAACTATCTTTGGAAATTGTAATCCTTGTCTTGGAGAAGGATTTACTACTTTCTGATTTTTGGCGTCCTTTGTACCAGGTAGTTATTTCCATTTGTTGGATATTTGCTGAACATTTTCTACTAACTAATTTTAACTTTTAGTAAGCTTTTGTCATGTATAAACCTTTTTTTTTATTCTAAACAAAATGCACACAGAGTTTTATGTTTTTTTTCCTCTTTTGATTTGATAAGAAACTGAACGTGTATAGAAAAAGAAGAATAATTACAAAGTGGATCAGGAATCCACAAAACACCCAAAATATCATCCTGAAGAGGGGAACTCAAAAGTATACAAAAGCCCTATGAATATTTATATGAGTTTCTGTATACGAAAATCAGTTCTGTGTAATGTTTTATCGCTTGCATACTGGTGGTATTTGTATCTCAGAATTAGAAGTGAAAGTTGAGTTTTTGAACTTCTTATGGTGAGCAAAAAGTGTTGGCAAATGCAATTCTTTTTTCCCCATTTTCTTCTAAGTTCTAATCCTTTGGTAAATATTGGGTTGATATGCAGTGCTCTGTTGATGGTCAAGGCCAACAATTTAGTGAGCAATCTAATTATCATAGGTGCATTTTATTAATGTGGTCTATGCAATCATTTTGATTTTGGGATGGGTATTGTTATGCATACAAACTCTTATACGAAATTCATCCATAACTACAGTGTCAATGTTATTTTTGTCCTATATCCTACTGTTTCATGGGAGTAAAATAAAATAAACCATAGGGGATATGTGGCAACAATCTAAGATTGTCGGATCAGTTTGTACAAATAGAGTTTGCATAGAGTAGTTTAGCATTGTTGTTTGGGTATAATGTATGTATTGAATTGATAAATTAATTATGCATATCTAATTATATACAAATTTGTTAGGAAGAATAACAGATTGATGTGGTAGAGTATGTAAGTGTGAGAAAGTGGTGAAAAACTGACAAAGACATAAGATTTGTATTGGATGATCAGCATTTATTCTTTTCTTATATTGCTCGATGATGTTCATTGTTTGATACTGTCGCTTTACTGTGCTTCCCTTTGTCATGATCACTTATCTGAGCCAATGCTTTCATTTGTCCTCTGTGGCACTGCCTCCAACTTTTCATCTTATGTTATATCTGTTATTTAATATGTATACCAAGGTCAATTATCCATAGGAAAGATAACAGGAGGATGAAAATTGTTTATAATAGAATTTCAAAAGAATATTTATGCATGTGCTGCTATATATTGACATGATTACCCTAGGGTTAGGCTTGCCACCACATTTGATGTTCCATGCCTTCTTTCCTAGCATCAAAATTTTACAAATTTAATCTTCAAATTCTGCTTGGAAGGATCATATAATGCCCGAGAAGTTATTTTCTTGTGGTGTGTCTGTGCTTTGCTAGTCGTAGCAAAACAACTTTGATGAATTGTTAGTTACTCGCTAATTTTCTTTGTAGCCTGTGGATGTTATACTCTCTCAAGATCATAACCATATTATAGCTCCATTGGAGTATGTACGATATGATTTTCTACCTCAAATACAGCAAAGCTCTATCAAAATCATGAGCATTTTAAGGTATTCATTCTGTGCCAATTTTCTGTTACTTTTTTGTCCATTTTGTGATTGAGGTGGTTTAATTTAGTTTCGTAATAATCTGCAACAGTGCTCGCATGGTTGGGCTTGTACAGTTATTGCTTAAGGACAATGCTGCAAGTAGCTTGGTGGAGGATTATGCAGCCTGCCTTGAGCTACGGTTAGAAGAGAGTCAAATTATAGAGAACAGCGGCGATGATCCTGGGGTTCTTATAATGCAGGTTGGCCTCAGAATCCTTACTATAAAGTGTAAAATTCTTTTTCCAACTGTTATCTGTAGCATTTATATATACATATTTATGCTTTTTTGCAGCTTTTAATTGATAATATTAGCCGGCCTGCTCCAAATATCACACATTTACTGCTTAAATTTGATCTTGATACCCCTATTGAACGGACAGTTTTACAACCAAAGTTTCATTACAGGTTAGTTGGTTATAACTTGCCTTTGCAGACTCTTATTTTTCTATATGTTTTCATTTTTGGTTGTGTATCTGTTGTGTCATTTGCAGTTGCTTGAAGATTATCCTTGAAATCTTGGATAAGCTTCCTAAGCCTGATGTAAATGCATTGCTTCATGAATTTGGTTTCCAGGTAAGATGCTACTTGTCATTTTTTTTCTTTTCATTCTTATCCCTTTTTTCCCTTGTTTTGCCCTTCTTCTTTGGGGTTTCTTTCCCATTTCTGTTTATAATTTTTTGACTATTTCCTTTGTGCAGCTACTTTATGAGTTGTGCGTGGATCCTTTAACATGTGGCCCTACTATGGATCTGTTGAGTAACAAAAAGTATCAATTCTTTGTTAAGGTACAGTATGTGTTTATGGTTAAGATTTAAAGTAATTCGGTTACATGTAATCTGCTAATATGGGAGTTTACCTCAAAAATTTATTAAGTTGTTAATGTTTTTAAAATCCTTTGATTATTATTTTGCCAGCACCTTGATACTATTGGTGTAGCACTGCTCCCTAAACGAAATAGCAACCAGCCACTTCGTATTAGTTCCCTCCATCAGGTATCTTTCTGTAATTGTTCAATTTTAATGATTTTCCTCATTTGTTCTTACATGATTGTGGTCCCATATTTGCTGTACTTACAATTTATTGGTTTAGAATCTCCAGGGGTTAATATTTCAATTGTGTACGGCTTGTCTTTTCTTGTTTGTCACAGAACATACAAATTGAGACAATTATCATAAACTTGTGTTGAAATGGTTTCCTTATAAAAACACTAATATAATCATAAATGAAAACCAACTCAGCTGTATTTTTATTAATTGGTGATGATTGAAGCGATTTACACTGAATATTTGTGTTAGCGATTTCATATGATGTTATGTTTGTGTAAAAATCTAATTTTGGATTTCTGGTTCATTTCAACAATTATTTCATTGTACCTTTGGGTAGAAACAATATTTGGTTGCATATATTCAAAGGTTGCTTGCTAGTTGTTGCTATGTGGACCAACTTTTTCTAAAATTCATTCATGTTACATATTATCTTCCTCAGAGAGCTTGGCTATTGAAGCTTTTAGCTATGGAATTGCATGCTGGTTATGGGAGTAGTTCCAGTCACCAAGAGGCTTGTCAGACCCTCCTTGCTTATCTCTTTGGGCAGGATCTAATTGAAGAGAAGAATGATAGCACCATTTTCACAGTTCAATATATCACAGAACATGCAGGAACCAGAGCTATGTGTAAGAGTAAGGTATTGTCTGTCACTTTCAGATTTGTCATGTTCCATAGCCACCTTCGTTTAATTTTTTTTTAAATATTCATTCTGGTAGTGTGTTTATGTATTTATAATTTATTGCAATATAAGCTGCTTATCTGGCTGGTAGACTATCTATTTTTGAGTTGCTGAGTCCTTCCTCACCTCGACTCTACTCTCCGTGCTCACTGCCTACGAGGGATTGATCATCTTGCTTGCTTTCCCCATTTCCCATTCAAGTGGTAGTCATGACCTGGATGTGCCCTCCATCAGTCTAGCTAAGCGGTGCATAATCATATTGTACTCAGCTTGGAATACAGTGGGGCCTAAATGCAGTACCCTCGGGTTGATTTCCTAGGCCCTACTTGAGACTAACAAAAGTTCTTGTATGGTTGATATTTTTGAAAAACTATCAGACCTTAGCACATCATCAAGTTGTTGCTAAGCACAAAGCTTGAAGATGCTAAAAGAACTGCGAGTATAGCTCAGGAACAAAGCACACACTACATATTTGTGGATGGATTCTTTGGGAATGTGGGTTGATGTTTTTGGAATATTAGAACAATCTTGACCCATCCTGTTATGCTTACAAGTTTTGGATGCATCAGTGTTAGAGTAATATTGTAGTAATAATTTTATTGGAAGTGGTAGATATGTGTTATACCATGCTATATCCGTGATTAGATATGTTGCACAGGTGTTACTTGCATGTTGTAGTTATTGGTGTTGCTTTTCTTCATAAATCATTCTACTAGAGGCTCTTGGTTATTAAATTTTCATTATTGGTGGGTTCTCTTGCTTTCATGCAGACACCCGACATTAGTTATTCAAATGCTATTTTACAGATGCTTCCAACTGACATTATGTCTTATGTCAATCCAATATTTTATACCATGTGAATTGGTAGCTAATCATGTATTATACTGTATTCAGCATTTTGTATTTTATTGTTGGCATAATAAGAATTATAAAATTATTTGCTGTTAAAATGATATGTGGAAAGTCAAGTGAGTCCTGGCTTCTTAAATTTTTTGCTGCTGGAAATGGGACCAACTATACTTTTTGTTTCAAATTTTTTGTAATATGTTTAGGTGTTAGAGTTGCTTGAAGTTGTCCAATTTAGATCTCCGGATACCGCTATGAAGTTTTCTCAGATTGTTTCAAATTTGAAATATGACTTGCTGGTAAGTTTCTAGCCACTGATAGGGGTACTTCTTCTTCCCCCCATGTGCTGTGTTTTGATTAAAGCTGTTTTTCAGGCTGAGGACATACTTGGGAATCCAACAACTTCTGAAAAGGATGGTATCTACTATTATTCTGAAAGGGGGGACCGTCTGATTAACCTTGCCTCATTCAGTGAAAAACTTTGGAAGGTTTGTCTTATTAATTACAAATTTCCTTTTAGCGGGATTTTATTAATTTTATGAGTGTGCTCTTCCTGAAACTTTAAGACGATACTGGTGCTAATTTCACTTTCTTGTCTCAGAAATTCAACACTGTTTATCCCCAGTTAAGTAACTTTGGCAGTGAAGCTGAACTAAATGATGTTAGAGGGACAATTCAACAGTTGTTAAGATGGGGATGGAAATATAATAAGAACCTTGAGGAACAAGCTGCCCAACTTCATATGTTAACAGGATGGTCACAGATTGTTGAGGTTCTTATCTATCTATGGTGTAGCTTTTACATCCTGGGATGGCCTCCTTAGAGATATCTGAAATAAATTTACAATAACTTTTATCTAACTATGCCATTTGTTCCCACTTATTACTTTTTTAGATCTCTGCATCAAGGCGAATTTCTTCACTTGGAAATCGATCTGAGATATTATATCAGTAAGCCCTTTATCATTATTAGTACTTTTTCCACTTCCATGGGCTTTATGTAACTGTTTATATGTTAATTGGCAGAATTCTTGATGCATGCCTTGGTGCTTCTGCTTCTCCAGACTGTTCATTGAGGATGGCATTTATATTGTGCCAGGTATGGTTGATCCAATCTCATTCCTGCAGTTTGCCTTTTCTTGCTTCTATTTTGACAATCTTTGCTTAACTTTGAATGATGCTAGGTTGCACTTACATGCATGGCTAAACTACGTGATGAAAGATTTTTATGCCCTGGTGGTTTAAACTCCGATAATGTCACGTTTCTTGATGTTATCATGGTGAAACAATTATCAAATGGTGCTTGTCACTCCCTGTTGTTTAAGCTTATCATGGCAATTCTAAGACATGAATCATCAGAAGCCTTAAGGAGACGGTATGGTCTCATTAAGAAGCTCTATTCTCTGCAGTACACTTCTATTGTTGTCAACTGATCTTGATCTATTCCTCAATGTTCAGCCAATACGCCTTACTTCTGAGCTATTTTCAGTATTGTCAGCATATGCTCGCTCCAGATGTTCCAACCACAGTTCTGCAGTATTTGTTGCTTGATGAACAAGATGGTGAAGACCTGGATCTCCAGAAGGCATGTAGTTTCAAAATTGTTTGGTCATAATTTCTTTTTGCTCACTATTCTGTTTCATGGAAGAAAGATTTTAATCAACAATCATCTTTTTATATTTTCATCCAGATTGATAAAGAACAAGCTGAACTAGCTCACGCCAATTTCTCTATATTAAGGAAAGAGGCTCAGTCGATTTTGGATTTGGTCAGTATCTAACTCTATGTTTTATCATCAATATGGAGATTAGAAGAAAATCAGTGGATAAGGAAACTCTGATTTGTCACACTTAGTAATTATGGACAAGAAAATCAATGAAAGCGAGATAATTAGTATTGTCAAAAATTATAAGTAATATGCCAATTTGCCTGGCAGCTTGTAACTATTTATAACGTGGTAATTATATCTCTATTTTATTCTTCTATAAGCAAAGAAATGACTGTAAAAATTAACCACTTTTATACACGTTAGCTAAATATTTGCACACTCGTATCCTTGTCTAAAAAGTGCACCATGTAAGGTAATTCTAGTTTCCTTGCAAGTTGAATAAAATTTTAGTTTGTATTCTGTCATATTTTGTGGTGTGCTGAATTTGTGAGACTTGAGTAAATAAGAACTTTCTTTGAGTCCAGTTGTTGATTGCTTCATTGATACATCTTCTTGTTTCCTTTTTGGTTTTGGTTAATAAAAGATTTTATTGTTGATAAGAATCTATAGTTTTTTTTTTTCATGTACCTTTTCTCCATAGAGTTTTTAACTTAAATTCCTATTCTTTATGTTTAATCTCAATGCTTCAGGTTATAAAGGATGCAACTCAAGGCAGTGAGCCAGGGAAGACAATATCACTCTATGTTCTGGATGCATTGATTTGTATTGATCATGAGAAATATTTCTTAAGTCAACTTCAAAGTAGAGGGTTTCTGAGATCCTGCTTAATGAACATCAGCAATGTTTCCTACCAGGTATATATTTTCTTCATATTGCATCAGATCATGCATAAGTAACAGGTGAGTTAGATTGCACAACGCTAAGATTATAAATGCTTGTCATAATCAATAATTACCATTTAGAGATTTCTTTTGAAGATTTTTTACTAATAATTACATTTTATTAACTTTTTGTAGCTTCAAATAAACGTCTCTCTTCATTGTTAATGCATCTTTCTGCTTTCCTGATATTGATGATTTTTTATTTTTCTTAAGAACATTAACCATTCTGATTGTATGTAGACAATATCAATACAATACTTGGTTATGAATGTGATTTTCCCCACCAGCTAGTACTCGTGAAAGAAAATCAAAATGAATTTGCATATTTAGGCCCTCCTCCCAATTACTTTCTTAAGAACTCTGCTTGATCACTCCTTTTTGTCTATATGTCAGAGATCTAAATGTTAAATGAACTTTTTGATTTAGGATGGCAAGCATTCACTAGACTCATTGCAGCGAGCATGTACACTTGAGGCTGAACTTGCATTGCTACTGAGAGTCAGTCACAAGTATGGTAAATCTGGTGCACAAGTTCTATTTTCCATGGGTGCTCTGGAGCGTATTGCTTCATGCAGGTTTGGAGGTTTACAGGTGAAAATTTTGGAATTATGGTCTTTGGTACTTATTTTATATTCTTATGAGATTTCTCATAAATTAAATTAAACCCAGCGGGGAAGTCTGTGGCGGGTTGATACAAAGCTTCAAAGAGAGGTGGGCAAGAACATTGACAGACAACGAATGATCATAACACCTATGTTGAGATTGGTGTTTTCTCTGACATCATTGGTTGATGCATCCGACTTTTTTGAGGTTAGCCTTCTTATTTTTTAGATTATGTTGCAATTTTTATATTGTCAACATAGAGAAACTTAGTTTAGAAGATTGTCTTATCGGAAGGAGTGACAGCAGTTTCCTAATTCTTCTTACATTATAGACCCGGTTCAGATTGGCAGGGTTGTTGAGGTTGAGGCCTAATCCATGGATCCCATGTGTCATCAGAGTGGAGGTTTTCTATTGCTGTGTTTAGTGTGTGGAGTTATAAATCATTTTCGTTTATTGGAAGCATAATTCCATGTTTTTTACCTTTTTTTATTTATTCTTGGTAAGACCCTTCAAGTCTTGGTATGACTTTAGGCTCACCTGATTGTGCTTGTTTGATCACAAGCTTATCAACATATACAAACAAATGAAAAGTCTCATAAGAGAGACTCATGAGTTGTTCCTTTGCCACAATTTTTTCAAAATTTATCTTAAATTTTTACCAAATGTGCTGTTGGATCTATAAATTCTTAATGTTAGAAGTTTTCTAAGAGAAAAGAAGACCTTTTTGTTACCTTTTGTTTGACATGCTTGATGTTCACGGAAATCCTTTTCCTTTTCTTTCTTCAGATCCTGACTTCTCCATTTTCTGTGCGAATGAGCTTTTCTTTTATCTTTGTGGCTCGGTAATGATAGGTCAAAAATAAAATTGTTCGAGAAGTCATAGATATTGTCAAAGGACATCAATTACTCTTTGATCAAATTCTTCAAGAAAACATATCTGAAGCTGATGAATTGATGATGGAGCAGATTAATCTCGTTGTTGGTATACTTAGCAAAGTAAGTGTATTTGCTAATATGTCCTATTCTTAATTGTTCAAAGTTGACTCTAAGCCAGCTTTAATAGTTTTAAATGGGCAAGTTCTATAACATCTTTGCATAAATAGGTGACTTTCGCATGGGCTGAGACCTAAATTACAATAAGCAATGTCAAGAAGTACAAAGTTTGCTATTTGAGTGGCCTCAGAGTGGCTCTTGAAAATGGACATGTAATGTTGTTTTCAATGGTTTTTTCTCAAAATAAAAATGGTATATTTGATTTGATGTTCTCAAAGTTATAAAATGCGTCTTATATCTTTTTTTGAACTTGTATTATGAAAATGAGAAATGTAAAACGCTTCTGGTGCAAATATTTTGAATTATTGAGTTTCAATAATTTGTTTTGCCTACTATAATATATTGTACAAGTGATTATTAGTAATTTTTTAATACTTTTTGAAAACTAATCTTAATTTTGATAATGTTAAATATACAAAATAAAAGAAATAAAAATAGTATACCATATTATTCTCAATATTATTTTAGATATATAATTTTAAATGATTAAAATCAAATTAAAAAAATGAGAAGATCAAGTAAAAGAATAACAAAGGACCAAGTAATTGATAATTATTACTTAAGGAAAACACTAAAAAGGGTAAAAAACGCTTCATGTCAAAAAAGTGGAACCTATTTTAGGGGTTTTATTGAATAAAACTTTTAGAAGACACCAACTGAACACATTTTTCACATTTTTCTTAAATGAAAATGAAAATAATCTTAGAAAATAATATTGAACAAACCTTTTAACTTTTCCATTTGTTTCTTAACCTTTTCTGCTATTTCTTTATTTGCTAGCTTTCCTTCTATTTTTTAGAAGTGCTTTTCTTCTTATACAGAGCCTCTTTTTTATTTATAGGTTTGGCCCTATGAAGAAAATGATGAGTATGGTTTTGTGCAAGGCCTTTTTGGCATGATGCGCATTTTTTTCTCAAATGATTTGGAGAATTCAACTTTCTCCCGATCAGTGCAATCTCTTGAGGTATGCTCATGTCCTATTCAAGCATAACTATACTTTTTCTGTAGATGCAAGTATAATTTACTTATTTTCTTTTTGATGAATGATCAGAAGCAGAGGAAGTCAGAGCTCAACACCTTCCGCTTATGCTTTAGTTTGAGCTCATATTTATACTTTTTGGTCACAAAGAAATCTCTTAGGTTGCAGGTAGGTATATTAAAGCTGAGTGGGTGAATCATTTATATGAGCTTGGAGTTATGTAGTTCAGTTGTGCTCGATATATATAGTAGGACTCATTATCTGGCCTGTGTACCTTGTTGCAGGTTTCAGACGGTCCAGCTGATTACAATGCTTGTTCTGGTTTGCAGCAGCCCACATTGGCTTCACTTGGTTCTCTTCTTAATTCTATAACAACAATCCTTGAAAGAGCAGCCGAAGAAAAATCCTTACTACTTAATAAGGTTTTATAGGATTGCAAAAGAAAATCCTTTTAGTTTTGTTGTCCATGTTATTATACTGAGGTACAAGTAGTACTTACAATAATGCTTTGCAGATTCGCGACATAAATGAACTATCAAGGCAGGAGGTCGATGAAGTTATCAATATGTGTGTTAGACAAGATTATGTTTCATCATCTGACAACATACAGAAGAGGTATTCATTTGGCTTTACTTTTTTCCTTTCTTGTTTGGTGGTGGTGGTGGTGGGGATGGAGTATTTTACGAGGAACTAATGTATTGTAATTCTGTCCTTATCCCTTGATCCCCTGCCCTTCAAATTAAATCAAAAGAGGTTTTAACTCAAGTCCTCTGGTAACTTGAAACTGGGTTAGTGAAGGTGATATTCCAGTTACCCCAAACCCCCTCCTAATAATAATCCCCACTAGGCGGTGAAGCAGAGCTGGAGGGAAGTCCTCGTATCAACATTACTTCCAGAGTTTCAGTTTCAGTTCATTAATTTTAACATTTACAATATGTTGCTAAATGATTTTTTCATGCACAAAAAAGGCAGAGAATTATTTTTGACACAGCTGTCTTTTTTCAAATTGATAAAAGCATATACTTGTACCCGAGAAAAGGCATCTAAACTGTTTTTACTTTCTGAAGGCACATTACCCTTTTAAGACTGACACATCCACTGAACCGGGGGTGTTTCCTAATCACTGAGATGTTCCCCTGGGGCTATGTCCCTGAAATATCCTGGAAAGGGACAGATGCCATACTTACTGACTTGACTGTTGGACTGGAAGTGAGCTCCTAGCCATCCAATGCCACACTGTCCACTTTAACTTTACCCTTCTCCCCATAATCTGTACTTGGTTGACAAGTTAAGGATACAGTTACTACAAGAAAGAAGACTGGTCTGCTATGTATGTCATAAGCCTAGGGTCTAGCTTGTTGCACTACGCTTGATTTGACTGATAAGTTTATAGGCTACAACATTCCAGGCATACTTCTGTAACAGAATTAGGACCAAGAGGTTGCTCTGCCATTTGTGATTTAGCTTTTTTTTTTAAAATTTTTTATTGTTATGTAATTTTTATTTGGATAGAGTACCTGGGTGAAAATTTGAGGTGGACTATAGGTTGATGAAAATTATGTCGTAACCGATTGTAATTTCTCAGAACAGTATAGATGACTTTGAAGTTAAGTACTTTATAGGTTGATGAGAATTATGCAGCCAGTGATTGAGATTGCTTGGAAGAGCATAGATGGCTTTGAGCTAATTATTCAGTTATTATTCTGTCACAACCAAGTTATTCTATCTTTTTATTTACAAATGGAGAACTTTTGAAACTTCGTGACAGATCATACAAGGCATTAATTCCATAATATTGTAACAGATAGCTTGATGGTAAAGGAAGTCCACCAGTGCTTTTTTATGATTGCTTATCACCTTAAAATTAGAAGTCAATGAATAAATGATTGTTTTTTGCAGAGATTTGCCTCACTATTGACATTAGCATATACCAGTTAATATTTTTTGTTATTTTACAGGAGATATGTTGCAATGGTAGAAATGTGCCAGGTTGCTGGCAATAGAGATCAGCTAATTACCTTGTTACTTCCTCTTGTGGAGAACATACTGAATATCATTCTCATCCATTTTCAGGACAGGTTCACTTCCTCTCCAACCTTATGTTATCCCCTGATGGTGGGATCTTCTATTATATGTTCATGGGTTTAAACTCTGACCTTTAAAGTATGATGCTTTTTATTTTTCTTGACTTGTGAAATTCAGGCTTATTGGTGAAGTCTTGATGCTATATTGTCGCACACACTGATTGTTATCCTTGTCCTTTTTGTCTTCATCTTCTTCCATGCAGCTCTATTATATCCAATACCGGTGATCCTACCAGAGCAATAGGTTATGGGGCTAAGTCTGACTTAGGACAGGACATAGGTTTGTTGTGTGGAGCGTTAATTCCAATATTGGAACGTCTTGAGTTACTTAGTGAGGTATGCTACTTCCCTGATCATTTTTTAGCTTACTGTACTGTCAGTCATTCCTAGTTTCATTTATATATCCTTTTAACTGGACTATGGATCTGCAAATTAAATGGTTGCACCCCATGATTTCTGTGTGGTGGCTCCAATTATTTAGAAGGCTATTGGATTTTAGTCAAATGATTGATTATCCTTTAATCTTTGTTTTTCGCAGGATAAGATTGGCCACAACCTAAAGGTGTTTCGCAGACTAGTTACTTCTGTCAAAGAAATCACGATGCAGAAGTTTTCTTTATGAAATATTGAAGCAGTGAAAATATGGTGTAGGGTAGTCATATATGTTCCCTTAGAATTAAGTCAGCAGTGTTGTTCCTGGTGTTTGTACATTATGATCCATCCCTCTGGAATAATATATTTGTATTCATCATTTTCATATTTATATAGGTTTAATTGTTTTGACCCATAAGTTTTTGTCCCGTTCTACACTGCAACTACGAAATATTGGAAGCATTACTCGGCACAGCAACGAGTGTGATGAATGAATGCACCAGAAACTTCTTTTCATGAAGAGTAATATTATCTGGATTTGTCTCTGAGAAATATTGAAGGCTTGTGATGTTCCCGGTGGCCTGACATGTACGCCAAAAAAGTACATTACTACAGAGTAAAACAGCACATGTATTTGAATTTAGGGAAATTGACGGCGATAATCAGTATTTTGTCCTTAATTTTAAAAGTAATCATGCCCAATTTTTTTTTTAAAATTCAAGATATAATATTTGGGAAAATATATGTTCGTATATTTTGTATATTAATTTCGAGAGTTGTAAATTATATTGATTTTAAAAATTGTAATCTATTAAATTGATTTTAATAACGATGATTTAAATTGAATTTTACAATAATATTTTAATTGATTCGAAAAGTGAAAATTTAATTGATTTTAAGAGTGTTATAATTTATATTAATTTTGTGAGTTATAATTTAAATTGAATTTAGTAGTAATATTTTAACTAATTTCAAAAGTAAAAATTTAATTAAATTTGATTTAAATTGAATTTAATAATAATATTTTAATTAATTTTAAAAGTATTTAATTGAGCTTGAGAGAATTTATTTTCAATGATCTAATTTTTATAAATGTTTTTTTGTAATAAATTATTTATTTATAATTAATTAATTAATTTATATTTAAATTATTATATACATTTAAATTTTCATATACACACTCGTTTTGTTAAAAAATTAAAATTTTTATATAAATAAGAGAGAAAAAGAGTATAAAATTAAAAATATTGAGCTTTTTTTCTTTTAAATACACAGGCTATGGCAATAAATTTGTTAAATATTATATCTTTAATTAAATTTGAAAAAAAAAATTAATACGATTTTTTTTTTAAATTATGAGTAAAAAACTAATCATTAATATTAATTTCCCTTGAATTTAAGCGTGAAAGTTTAATGGGCAGGCAACATGTGGATGGATAAAAAAATCTTTTATTAAGTAAAAGGTAATAATTAAAACTTCTCCTCCTAGATATTTAATAAAATTTCAGTAAATTGTAAGAGCATAGAGGTAAATACACACTAGGACTAGGCAAGTGTTAAAAAAAAGGCAACAATTGATATATGAATAATGGCCATGAGAAATGAGGTGGAAAATATTGAGATATTCTCAGGAATAATCACATTTTTATCTTGTTTTTAAAATTAATTACTGTTAAAAAAATCTTTTCAAGTTAAATCAAATATTTTTCATTTGGACAAATTATATTCATAACAAATTGAAAAATAAATTTATACTTTTTTATTTTCAAAAGAATAAATTTGAATGTGAATTTATTTTAGAATAAAAATTTATTTTTAAACTTATTTATTTTCATTCAGATCAAAGATAAAGAGGCATACGTACTTTCTACTTTTGAATTTGCTCTCGATTTTCAAATTTATCTAGTTTAAACTGAATAAGTGCGAAAGTGAAGATATATATTTGATATTCACTTTCAAACTAAATTTAAAAATAAAAAGACTTTTAAATTGCATCTCTTCACTTTCAAATTAAATAAGTTTGAGAATAAATTCATTTTTTTTTAAATTTAATTATTTTTATTTGAAAGGAAAGAAACGTACATGTTTCTATTTCAGTTTTTATTGAGTATTATTGTTTAGATAAAGAAAGTTTGATTTAGTTTGAAATTTTTTTTAACACTACTTAATTTTAAAAATATGAAAAAAAATAATTATTTTTAATTTTATTATGAAAATATTGGCAGAAAGTACGCACAAGGGCGTGGGCGTGCGTGCACATTGGGTATAATTTTGAACTCAAACAAAATGAAAACCGAATCTTCAGTAGTATTATGTGAACATGGCTAACAAAGTAACTGAGGTGTGGATGATTTTGTACATGTCAACCAAATGCACATTTCACTTGGTAAGAGTTACACCATATTTTGCACATGTGATGTGACTCCTGTCTCTAGCAACCGAAATTGTTGGGTACACTAAATATTTTTGTGCATATTATTTTTCATTGTGTATTGAAAGTAGTGTGTGCAAAGCATAATCCCTATTGCAAAAATTTCGAATTATTAATTTGGCGTTTTGTATTGTCGCATAAACAAAAGAACTCTTGTGATAGGCAGCAAGACGTATAAATTTACATGGGCTCAAACTTTAAAAGCATAAGCCCAATGGACTAACGGGCTTCTACAGATGATTCAAAGTGGTGGAATTCCTTTTCACAATTTTTTCAATTGATTTTTTCTTTTTAATTTTTTGTGATAAAATAAAAATTGTGTTAAATGATACTTTTAGTACTAATGCTTTATTTTTTGAAGTAAAAGAAAAACAAAAATTATGGTTTTTTAAAGTCCTTTGTGATTTGAATTTTTCTTTTATAACAATTAAATCTTTAAATTATAACAAAATAATAAATTAATATTAAAGTATGATAGTTTAGTCGTTTCATGATTTATATTGCTTGAGAAAACCAATTAAATGACTATCGTATCCTTGTTTCTCATACGTGGCACCTTTTAATAGGACAAACATGATAATGTAATCCGGGCAACGCGATTAAGTTTTCACAGAGTACCATTGTCAGTTGCTACACAACGCTGTCTTTTCTCTCTCAACTGGTAGATCTAATCCCAAATTTTCCCATAAAACATCAGCTTTTCTTGGGAAATTGCTTAGCTTATTTTCATTTTCCATGGCAAATGCATGGAAGAGAGATACCAAACAACCAAAACTCTCTCTCAAAATTTTCCTCTTACTCCTATCATCTTGTCTAATTGTCGTCTTCTTCTATTTCAGCACTTACTCAGGCAATCCCAACCCAAACCCTAATCTTTATGTATCTGTCACAACTAAATTTCAGTCCCCTTCGATCCCTGCTTTCAACTGTCTAAAATGTCCCCAATCTTACCCAGTAATTGCTAATGTAGTCGAAAACGTTAAATATCCATTCATATACTCTCTTTCAGATCTTGGAACCTTGCCCGATAAGCCACATAAAAATATTGTCAGGCTTTTAAAGGGGAAGCCTTTTAGAAAGCCCGATATTTCGGAGAAAATTCAGGAGATTTTAGAGAAAATGAAAAATGAAGGTAAAAGTGGGCTAATTATTGATGTTGGAGCTAATGTAGGTATGGCCACTTTTGCGGCCGCCGTTATGGGCTACAGAGTGTTGAGTTTCGAGCCTGTTTTTGAGAACTTGCAACGGATTTGTGATGGAATCTGGTTCAATAGAGTTGGGGATTTGGTTACTGTTTTTGAGGCTGCTGTATCTGATCGGGTTGGGAATATTACTTTTTATAAGGTAGACGATGATAACTGGTTTCTCTTACAATTTATTTTTATTTGGTGTTTCCGGAGTGTTTAATGTTTATGCAAATTATTTAACGTTTTGAGAAATCTAGATGAAGTTGTCTGTAACTTGTACGTGATATTAAATTGTATAGAAACTTGTACTGTTGGATGGTGGTAATATGTTGAAGTCTGTAGTAGGTTATTATGATCCCTGTTTAGCTTACCAGAATATTTGATCCAGTGGGTTTATCATCACGAGCTGCCATTTCTTAAATTATGAGGGAATAGCGCATGCGAATTTTCTCAAATTAAAAAAAAAAAAAAGAAATGTCTGAAGTTGGAAGTGATGTATCTGATAAGTTGCGTGGGATTGTTCATAGTTAAGGTAAATGTAGAGGAAGCTCATGGTGTTCAAGGCTAGTAGCTTTTCTGTTTTCCATTTGAAGCTGAATTTAATATGAATCTACTGTAGATGTTTGCCTGGAAGTATGCCATAACTTCAGGATGGTTATCAGGGTGTTGGCCAATCTCGAATCTAGTTAATGTGTTTTTCCACCTGTTGGTGTGAATTAAATGTAGCTTAAGATTTATTTTAGTATTTCTTCTTGAAGAAAGCTCCTTGTGGATTTTGTAATTTTTGTTATATGCTTGCATTCATGGTGAATGTTTCCTGATAGTGTTCGTAATTCATGCCACATTTCTCTGAATGGTCATTCTAATGAGCTTGATTTTATTCAACCTTCTTTGTTGTGCCAGTTGGTTGGTCGTCTCGACAATAGTGCTGTTTCAGCAACAGGTGCAAAATTGGCCTTCAAGTCTAATGAAGAAATTGCACTTCAAGTGAGGTCCATCCCCCTGGACAATGTAATCCCTGAGTCAGAATCTGTGCTTCTGCTGAAAATTGATGTTCAGGGTTGGGAATATCATGTGTTGAAAGGAGCCTCAAAGTTACTATTAAGAAAGAAAGGTGAAGCTCCCTACCTAATCTATGAGGAGGATGAACGTCTGTTGCAAGCCAGCAACAGCAGCGTCAAAGAGATCCGCAAATTTCTTCATAGTGTTGGCTATCATCATTGCACACAACATGGTACTGATGCACATTGCACCAAAGGTTGATCAAAGTTTCATATTTTGCGATAAGAAGGAGAATGTAAATGCATCTGTTATTTTGCATGTCTGCACTCTCATGTTCTGAAAGAAAGTGGCCACTCAGTTACAACAGGTGAATATTTTTATTTTTTTAAAAATGAAATTTTTAGTCTGTACTGCACATATGTATACATTTATACCTCGTCAAAGTGCTCAGCAACTGAATCGGGAGAAGCTTTTAATTCAAGTGGAGGGGACACCAGGCTTGAATCCAATTTTTGTTTAATTGCCTGTGAAAATTGTTTCTTGGTCATCTTCTAAGCTGGTAGTTTATTCAAGCATGTAAGTTTTGTTTCATCGTTTACCTACTTTTCCCCTCACTAGTACACTGTTTTATTAGATTGTGTACTGAAAACAGTGATGTTTTATTAGATTTACCCCTCTTTAATAATTTGGATGCTTAAGAATTCTCGGGCGGAATTGGTTGCAGAACGTTCTTGTAACCGCTTAACGTTTTAAAAGTAGCCACAACGTTCATGTGCATAATTGCCTGAATGCATTATCAGGTTTTTCCTTGTTTGGGTTGAAGGACGGACGACTGAAATTGTTGTTCAGGAAGTGACTCGATCTTCCTAAAGTCATTGCGTTTTCTATCGGAAAAGCAGATTGGCTGCAACTTCTCGCGCCAACACAAGTTTTGCACCTTCAATCACCTCGATAAATCGCCAGACTAAGCACAGACAACAAAATTTTCCTAACAGAACCTAACCCAAAAATGTGTCTGTTGGTTAACAAAACTGATTTTGTGTGTGTCAAATGTTTTAAAGAACTGAAATGGTCACAGCTGGCCTATAATGGAGTAATATTGTAATCACATATCTGATTTTTCACAGTTCAGTCTAGAGCCAAACATACGTAGATCAATGAAGCTTTCAAATGTACAGTCCCTACATTTGTGACCCTGCCAGAAAGGGTGAACACGAATTTGTAAGACAGTAGAAAAAAGAGCATGGAACTTTGCATTTTAACCGTGATCTTTGCCAACCAGAAACATGCATGTAAAGAAAGTAACTGATGCTTTTACAATTCTGACATACGTAGCAAAGATAGTAACCGATGCTTTTACAACTGTCATACCTAGCAATTCAAGGGTTGTAACATGCCAAATCAGTAAGATTATCTTGACCCACTAGTTTTTGAAGGACCAGCACTCTCCACCATAACATCATATAGTTTTTTGCCATCCTATTTATGACAAGAAAACAGCACAAATCACGGATTTCATTATGGAATTGTCTAGGTTTATTACCAAAGTCATACAATGTAGACCAGATTAGTTTAAACTATAAATGGCGATTCAGTTAGACACTTCAGAAAGTATGCATCTATTGATAATTGGTAACTTACAAAGATTACTGGGAAGAAATGAACTTGTCCTTCTGGCTTTGATTGTCTCTTTAAAATACAAAAGAATAGGGAAATTTGGCCACCATAACTCCCAATTCACAAAAGTAGAATATCTGAATACATTTTCGCCCGACTCCTTAAGTTCCTTTCCTACTTTGACCTCCTACATCCACAGACATCATATAAAGATAAAGAAAATTTAAGAGGGTAGCTGAAATGTGCAGTAGAAAAGAAAAAATCTATATGGGACACAGGAGGAAGTTCAATCACGCCTAAGAATTCCAACTCTCTATGCTTGCTTACCAGATGCATCAGTGCATAGAAGATATCAAACGTGATTATATTAAAATGACGTAGTCTCAGTATCCAAAGCAAAACAAACTGATGATTAATTTGAACAGCCAATCCAGCAGAATATATCACCTAAAAGGCTAAAAACTCATATCAGAATGTTTGGGCTACAAAAATCACACCATCGGCTAATCTAGTGCACATAAGACGCAATGGTTGTTTGAAAATTGAGCAAACTGACCAGAGCCTCGTCATCGAACACAAATCTCACTCTAGTAATCTGGAATATGGAAGCAATTGTTAGCTGGATCCAATTGAAAGGAGAACAAAGTAACGAGAAAACAGTACGATATACACAATAGAAAGGGGCATCCATATTTATTTAATTCTTCACGCAAAGATTGATTTGTATTCATATTTATCATAGTAATCGAAGATCTCTCAGCTCAATGACTTATATTTTTTATAAGTGGTAAATGCTACAGAAGAACCTAGTGTGATGACCTATTAGGTACAGTCAAAGCTAGATTTTCCAGCTCTGCTTCTTACGGTCTATATCTAGTAATAATTACCTGGAAGAACAAGAGTAAAAAAAGGAGGCCAACTGGAGCAGATGCTAACAGATCATTCGTTTAAGCTAACCCACCAGCTAAACCTGATTTATTATCCTTTAAGCATCATATATTATAATTTACCCATAAATAAAATAAAATGAAATGCAATTAAAATGATTAAGGTGCAGGGTATGATCAAGTTCTGTCAGTTTATTGCAAGTCAATAATGATTGACGAGATGATTGTTTGATAAAATTTAATCATAAGATATTTAAGTAGCATGACACTAATTATTGACACAAAAATAACTAGTAAGAAAATACAAAATTTAAGCCTGCACGATCAAAAAGAGCAATTGCCCATATACCAAAAAGCAATCGGAAGATCATCTACATTTTTCAATATAAAAATAAACATTGAAGATCTTTCGAGAACTACACAGCCTTAATTTTGAAAATGGAAATGGCTTGTGCTTATGCAGTCAACTGTATTTCAATATCAGCTAAAGCTCTCTACGACAGATAATTGTAAGCTTCGTTTCTTAGAGTAAGCACTTAATAAAAAGAGTGAATCAATCATCACCCACCAAGAAGTACAACTGGATTCGATAATCTGTCCGGAATCACAGCCTCTCTTTCCTTGACTTTCCTCCCAAGCTGCCAAGCATGAAAATAATCGTCTATAAACAAGAATAACACTGCATAATAATAGAACCATATTGAAACTCATTGACCAAGTTTTCTGAGTATCAAAAATAAACTTTTCAAACAATATTAAAGAAAATTACTTATCTCCCGTGACAATGGTTCACCATAAATTTTGTGTAATCATATTCCTATTGTTGTAGCTTACTAATTTTGTAAACAAATAGGGTAAAAAAAGTAAATTGTAAAATTTAAATAAAAGGGTCAAGAATATTATAAACCATTGAGGTGACCACAGAGCTGCCTTTGCGGATGCTACCAATGTCCATTCTCAGAAAACTTTGATCACGAATCTGTTTGCCATGAAATAAGCTCTTGTAATTCTTCACACGACTACCTCTCTCTCTCTCTGTTAAAATAAACAAATAGCTAATCCCATGAACATTCAATTGACAATTGAAGACCAAAATGGATAGTTAACAGTACAGTAAAAATTATTTGTCTCAACGAAGATGAGAGAATGCAAAATATAATTGAGAAAGGTACTACAAGAGAACAACAAAAACGCCGTAAGAACATAATAGAACTAGAAAATTGAAAAATTAAAATTTTTGATAATTAGAAAAATCTAGAAGGCTTACTTGGCGATGGGAGAAAGACAGGAGTTGGTAAGATGGCGCTAGCCATTTTCAGTTTCATCACAACAATTTCTACTTTTCCACAATGATTCGATATAAATTGACGTAAATACTTGTAAGACGACATCCTTGTAACTGTAAACGACATTGTCTGAGTTCATGGATGAGGACATTTTCGTAATTTAAGAAATAACTTGTCCGTTTGTCTCTGTGGAGGGAGGGAGCCTGCCTTATCCGCAGATAAGTTGAACCGTTTTCATTACCAGTTTACCACCAACACTGAAACACGTACACGCTCTTCAGTTAAACAAAAAACTTGAACTGAAACTCTCTAAGGAATGGCAAACTCTCTATATTTTACACCCGTTTGTTCCTTAAAATCTCTAAGCAAACCAGGTATGTTTATGTGTGTTTCTGAATACGTATAAATATCAAATGAATTACTGTATTTAATTATTTCTTGATTCCATGTTCTGTGATAAGTGTTTCATTTTTCTTCTTCTGGGTATGTTAGGAATAATAGCTATTGACAAATCGGTTGCTCGAAAGGTTAATAGCGTAAATGAAGTGTTTATTAACTCAAGAACTGTCAAATTGGCGGCTAAGGTTAGAATTTCTCCCCAGTTATTAAGCGATGCTTCGTTTACACATTTTAGCTCCACTTTAATTTGCTACCGCTTAGAAGATGCCTAATTTCCAACATATTTCGAACTTAATTACATTGAGAAATAAGCTGAGGTTTAAAACTTCAACAATTCCACTAATGGCCGAAAGCCCTTTCCAGTGATTTCAAATTAGAATTCAAAGGTTCAGGGGAGTGGTTTCTTACTTGTGTGGTAATTAATCTCATGTGAAAGTATGAGTAAAATTAAGGAAATAACAGAGACCGATGCCCTGAGAGATACCTTAAAAAATTATTGCTGCTTTCTGTGACTGAAATTGTTAGTATGGTTATGAGGCGCCCATTTTAGCGCCCATTTTAGCGCACTAGAATGTTGGAACGGGCAGGTGTTGATACCATCATAGCTTGTACGGTAAATTAATGCTCCTTCAGGTATAATACTTTGGCGCAGAAGAGATGTGTATTGTTATGGTTAAAGGTGCTACAATACCATGGGAAGGCTAAATGTAGATTGAAATTTGCTTGCATGCTTTGGTTGCTCAATAAATGAATTTAGCTAATAGAATAAATGAGTAATGAAATCTTATGCTTTATTGCGAACAACTAAAATTTGGCTCTCCAGATATGGAAACTGTGGAATGTATTGGTTTAAATTTCACTTATTTTCCATTATAATTATTTGCCTGCAAGTTCACATTTATTTTGGTTATATAGGCTGCCGATGGTGATCAAAGCACTAAACGGAGTAGCTTAGTATGTGCTGATTGTGATGGAAATGGTAAGGAAAATATTGCTTATGTAGTTTACAAGAGTTATCTTAATGTTTGGGACATTTTTATTCTTTTTAATTTTCTGAATAGGTTGATCCATGCTCTATGAGCCTGAAATAGTGTCATTTGTAAAACTGGTCGGTGATGCTTTTTTCTTTGTTCCCTTTTATCTGTCTGTGGAATGATACAAAACTTCCCGTACTAAGTCTTGTAGACAGGGCAATGGGCTTTATGCACACTAGCCAATGATGTTGATGATCTTTTGGAGTTACTAACATGTAAGTTAGTATAGCGTCTAGAGGTTCTGATCTACTTATATGAGTACCAGGTGCCAAACAATGTTCTCAATGCAAAGGCACTGGTATTAACTCTGTTGATCACTTCAATGGACAGTTTAAAGCTGGCGGATTATGTTGGCTTTGCAGGTATGCATATAAAACACATTTTTCTTTCTTTCCTATTGCTGTGCTAGATAGATATTGAGTGTTGGCCAGTGTAAAGTACTGCCATTAGATTTATTGCCATCGTCATAATTTTCACATTACCCCTAAAAGAAGCAGCGCTATTTGTCAAGTTTTTTATGATTCCAACCATCCAACCTTCCTTCCTTCTGACCTATAACTGTTATAAACTTTGACATTGCTCTCTGGTTTGCATGATCATGGCATTCCATGATCACTGCCACCGGGAATGAATGGTGGTATCAAAGCCATGAAAAAATATGGACTTATCACTATTCAATTCTTTCGCATTCATCATCTTGTTTTTCCCTCCATATTCTCTAAAAATAAGTTCATTGGTAAAAGCAAGAAGAAACCTGGCGTTGTTTATACCTTGTTTATCTCTTTTCATACATGCACTTTATTGTGTCATGACATTGCCCCATTTAACAGCATTGGTCACCTTATATGCCAAAATTGGTATATGGTTGAAACTTGTCGAACAGGAATGTTTTCTTTCCAATACACAAAACCTGGTAAATACTGTGTGGTGGCTGCATGCCTTTTTACATTATCCAGTTACTTAATATGCACTGCTGAAGACCACTCCACATGATATTTCCCGTCAAAGCTGTCTCATACATTCACAATATTATCAAATCGTTTAGATGAGTAAAGTGATCTGCTACTTTGCAATGTTTATGCTCTGTGCCAATCTTCTTGTTTTGAGTCCCTATCAGAAACGGGCTTCTTATGCAGCCTTTAGAAGTGCTATGTTATAGCTTTTTGTCATTTGAGCTAGCATTTGATATTATTAAGTATGCATTTTCTTGTAGGGGGAAAAGGGAGATACTGTGTGGAAATTGTAATGGAGCTGGCTTTGTTGGTGGACTTATGAGCACAGTTGATGAGTAAAACTCAATAAGCAAAATGAGTCTTGGGTGGATTATACTGCCTGCAATGCTACGACATGTTCAATTACCTTTTTCACTTTAGTTTTGTGGTCTTGAATGCTTGCATTCTTGGACATGTCCCTACTCTTCGAGAAGTGTTGGTACATTTTGCTACAGATATGTAAAATTGCACATGTTCCCTCCCGGAGAGGATAAAGTGAAAAAATCTAATATTCTGTTTTTTTTCTCAAACTCGTTACCTCAACATGATATACTTTTATCCCTAAATTAGAATTGGGTTGCTCATGTTCCTTCCCAGGAGTAAAACGAAAAATTCTGATGTTCTGTTTGTTTTCTCAAACTCATTTTACTAGGTGTTCAATTACATTTTTCACTTTAGTTTTGTGGTCTTGAATGACTGCATTATTGGACGTCCCTATTCTTCGAAGCGTTAGTACATTTTGCTGCGGAGATGTAAAATCGCACGTGTTACCTCCCAGAAAGGATAAAATGAAAATTTCTTATGTAATTGGATATCTCGGTGCGTCTACGAACCAAAAATGTGGAAAAATTCCGATGTAATTGGGTATCTCGGCGCCTTTACAAGGCAAAAATTAATTCTCTCCGTGCCAAGCCTACGACTTTCTGCTTAGGAAAACCGAGCTACAGGCGCTGCTTTCTTGAGTAATACGTAGCAGGATTGTTGAAAAAAATCCAGATTTTTTAGGTATGGTTAGAATTTGAAATTAAGTATGTAAAAAATAGGATTTTTGTTTAATTAAAATTAAAATTAGATTTAAAAATTTTGATTCGATTTTAATTAAGATCGAATTTTAATAAATTGAATACCGATTTTTATTAGATATTCGATTTTTATTAATAATTTATTTTAAAAATTTTATTATCATTATTATAATTTTTTAAATTTAATTAAATTATAAGAATATCTTGTGGAATAATAATTTTAGAGAATATATATGTGAAAAAATATATACCTTTTTTTCTCATTTAATATATTTTTGATTATTTTAAATAAGAATAATTGATTTTTATATTATTTATACGATACGCTACTAATTAAACTATTTAAATATTAGAAGTAATTCTATCTATTTAGGATAATAAATTAATAATTTAAATAAAATAACATAAATTTTTTATTATTATTAAAAAATCAATATAAATGTTTTGAGATGATTTATATTAAATTAAGGGTAAAAACATAATAATTTTATTTTAATTTTTTTAACTAATTGTGTATTTTTTTTATTAAATATTGTGATAAAAATAATAAATAAAAAATTTAGAAAAAATTATCTATTAGTATATATTTTATTAATAAATTTACAAATGATAAAAATTATTATTATAAATGTTCAATATCATACGAATAAATTTATAAAAAATTTAAATTTCACACAATAAAAAATACTGTATGTGCTAATTTGAGAAAATTATCTAATTAAGTGCTAACTTAAAAACAACTTTAAGCCTTAATTGATTTTTATAAGTATTTATAGAATAATTTGCCAAGCATATTCATTACCACAAATAAATAAGGCTTAAGATAATATATAAAAAATATTAGCATTGCTAAAAACTTGTAAATTATAAATACAAATTA
>JAVXUL010000019.1:8668408-8683213 GCA_035590515.1 Trichilia minutiflora
AAAACAAAATAAATTCTACAGCTGTAGTTTCTAAATTAATTAATTCTAATGATTTACAGCCATGACTCACGCCAACATTTCTTATTGGAGGAAGCTCTTAGTGGAGTTTGATTGTCTTTCATGTACTTATGTTATATGGTGCATTTATAGTGTATGTTTTCTGACAGCATTCATAAGGCACGCCACATTTCCCTGAATAGTTATTCTGATGAGCTTGATTTTATTCAACCCTTCTTTGTTGTGCCAATTAGTTGGTCGTCTCGACAATAGTGCTGTTTCAGCAACTGGTGCAAAATTGGGTTTCAAGTGAGGTCCATCCCCTGGACAAAATAATCCCAAAGTCAGAGTCTGTGCTTCTGCTGAAAATAGATGTTCAGGGTTGGGAATATCATGTGTTGAAGGGAGCCTCAAAATTACTATCAAGAAAGAAAGGTGAAAGCTCCCTACCTAATCTATGAGGAAGATGAGCGTCTATTGCGAGCCAGCAACAGCAATGTCAAAGGGATCCGGGAATTTCTTCATAGTGTTGGCTATCATCATTGCACGCAACACAGTACTGATGCCCATTGCGCCAAAGTTTGATTAAAGTTTCATATTTTGCCATCAGAAAGAGAATGCTAGTGCATCTGTTATTTCGCATGTCCGCACCCTCATGTCCTGAAAGAAAGTGGCCGATAAGTGACAACAGGTGAATATTTTTTTTGGCCAAAAAGAAATTTTTACGGTCTGTAACTGCGCATCCGTCTGTGTTTATAGCTCGTCAAACTTCTAGCCTGTGTTCATAACTGCTCGGGGCAACTGAATCTGGAGAAGTTTTTAATTCAAGTGGAGGATATACCAGAACTGAATCCAACTTTGACAATGCAAGTGTTCTATAAAATTTGTTAGTTGGTCAACGTCTGAGCAGGTATATTTTTTGAGAATGCAAGTGTTCTTTCATCGTTTACCTTTTCTTCCCCTTAATTTGGCTGTACTAATACACTGTTATATTAGATTTTGAACTGAAAACAATAAGTTAATTAGATCGAGTAATGTTTAGTTAGATTTCCCCGAGCAATGTTGAAGAATTCTTGGCCAGAATTTGTTGCATAACTTTTTCTGAACCACTTAACGGTTTTAAAAGTAGCCACAACGTGATGTTTCCATGGAAAATTAAATGTGGGAAAAGTGGGGTGGAACGTGTTAACAGTGAATCTAATTTGGTTTACATCGTTGTTAATGTACATAATTGCCTCAAAATATTGTCAGGTTTTTCTCCCTTTTTTGGTTTGATGGAAACGACGACTGAAATTGTTGTTCAGGAAGTGAAAATATCTTATATCTTCCTAAAGCTATCGCTTTTTCTCTGGGAAAAGCCAATTGACTGCAAACCTGTCACTTGAATCGCACTTCACGCACGTAAGCCACTTTGACAGTTGGCACCAACATAAGTTTTAAACCTTCAGTCAGACGTATAAATGGCCGAACTAAGCAAAGTACAGACAAGAAAATATTCCCAATAGAACCTAACCCAAAAATGTTTTTCTCTTACAACAAAAATGATTTTGTCTGTCAGTGATATAAATTATAAAAAATTGAAATGGTCACAGCTGGACTAAAATAAGTAATATTGATTGCAATCACAGATCTGATTTTGCGGAGTTCAGTCGATAGCTAAAACATATGTAGATCAATGTAGCTTCAAACGAAGAGTCCCAACATTTGTGACCCTGCAAGAAAAGTTAAACACGAACTTGTAAGAGAGACCAAAAGAAGAGTGTGGAGCTTTGCATTTTGATGATGATTTTTGCCAACCAGAAGCATGTACAGATGGTTGCTTGTAGAAACATACCTAGCAATTCAAGGGTTGTCACATGCCAAATCAAGAAGATTACTTTGGCCCACTAGTTTTTGAAGGACCAGCTCTCTCCACCATTACATCGTATAGTTGTTTGCCGTCCTGTTTGTAAGAAGAGAATAGCACAAATCAAGGATTTCCTCATGGAATTGTCTAGGTTTATTATCAAAGTCATATGCTTTGGAGACCAGATTAGCTTAAACTATATACGGAAATTCAGTTAGACACTTCAGAAAGTATGCAACTATTGATAACTTACAAAAATTACTGGGAAGAAGTGAATTTGTCCTTCCGGCTTTGTTTGTGTCTCTTTAAAATACACCAGAATAGGGAAATTTGGCCACCATAGCTCCCAATTCACAAAAGTGGAATATCTGAGGTAAAATAATTAGGTAAGTAGGTCACAATTTTTGAAATTCTGTCATAAACAAGAGTACTTACTGCCAACGGTTTTTGCCACCCACAAATACATTTTCACCCGAGTCCTTAAGTTCCTCTCCTACTTTGACCTCCTACAACCACAAATACCATACAAAGCTAAAGTAAAGAACATTTTAGAGGGTATCTGAAATATGCAGTAGAAAAGAAAATTCTATATGGGACACAGAAGGAAGTTCAATCAAGCTTAGGAATTCCAACTCTATACTTGCCTCCCAAACACATCCATGCATAGAAAATATCTAAACTGATTGTATTAAAATAAAATAGTCTCAGTGTGCAATGCAAAACAAACTCATATAGATTAATCTGAAATAGTCAATCCAGCAGAATATATCACCTAAAAAAACTCATATCAGAATGTTTGGGCTACAAAAGATCACACCATCAACTAACCTAGTGCACATAAGATGTAATAGTTGTCCAAAAATTGAGTAAACTGACCAGAGCCTCGTCATCAAACACAAATCTCACTCTCGTAGTCTGGAAAATGGAAGCAATTATTAGCTGGATCCAATTGAAAGAGGAACAAAGTAACAAGAAAACAATACAATATACACAATAGAAAGGGGCAAACAGTTTTATTTAATTCTGCAATACAAAGATTGATTTGTATTCATATTTATCATAGTAATGGAAGATCTCTCACCTCAAGGATTTCTTATATTTTTTATACGTGGTAGATGGTATAGAAGAACTTCATGTGATGACCTATTAGATACCGTCAAAGCTAGATTTTCCAGCTCTGCTTATTACGTACGGTCTATATCTAGCTATAATTACCTGGAAGAACAGGAGTAATGAAAGGAGGCCAACAGGAGCTGATGCTAACAGATTATTGGTATAAGCTAACCCACCAGCTAAACCTGTTTATTATCATTTAAACATCATATATTATAATTTACCCATAAAAAAAAATCAAGTGAAATACAAGGAAAATGATTAAGGTGCAAGGTATGATCAAGGTCTGACAGTTTATTGCAAGTCAACAATGATCAAGGAGATGATTGTTTGATAAAAATTAAGATGTTTAAGGTAGCATGAACACTAATTTGGTTAATAACTAATGAGAAAACTCAAAACTTAACCCTAGACAATCAAAAAAGTGAAGTTGCCCATATGCCAAGATACGGTTGGAATACGTAAACCTGCTAAAAGAGATAGCTACCAAAACGTCTATATTTTTCAACATAAAAGTAAACATTGAAGGTCATTCAATAACTACAGCAGTCTTAATTTTGGTACTGGAAATTGTTCTTGCACAATCAACCGTATTTCAATATCAGCCAAAGCTCTCCGTGACAGATAATAGTAAGCTTCATTTCCTAGAGTAAGCACTAAAGTAAAAAGAGAGAATCAATCATCACCCACCAAGAAGTACAATTGGGATTCGGTAGTCTGGGTCCGGAATCACAGTCTCTCTTTTCTTGACCTTCCTCCCAAGCTGCCAAGCATGCAAATAATCATCTATAAACAAGAATAACACTGCATAATAATAGAAGGGTATTGAAACACATTGATCAAGTTTTATGAGTACCTAAAAGTAAACTTTCAAATTTATTAAAGAAAATTTCTTACATCCTGCAACAGTGGTTCACCATAACTATTGCGTAATTATTTTCCTATTGTCGTAGCTTACTATTTTTGGAACCAAATAGGGTAATAAAAGTAAATTGTAAAACACAAGTAAAAGGGTTAAGTATTATTAACCACTGAGGTGACCACAGAACCTCCTCTGCGGATGGTACTAATTTCCCTTCTTAAAAAACTTTGATCACGAATCTGTTTGCCATAAAATAAGCTCTTGCAATTCTTCACATAACTGCCTCCTTCTCTCTCTGTATAAAATAAGCAAATAGGTAAACCCATGAGCATTCAATTGCCAATTGAATCACAAAAGGTATAGTTGAACCACACAGTAAAAACTAATCCTTTCACTATTTTTCTCAACGAAATTGAGAGAATGCACAAAGGAATTGCAAGAAAGGTACTAAAAGAGAACAATAAAAACGCTGTAAGAACATAATAGAACTAGAAAATTGAAAAATTGAAAATTTTGATGATTAGGAAAATCTAGAATGCTTACTCGGTGAAGGGAGGAATCCAGAAGTTGATAAGAGAGCGCTAGCCATTATCTGTTTTCTCAAAACAATTTCTCCATTTTTCATAGTGATTTGATGTAAATTGACATAAATACTTGTAAGACGACCTACTTGCAACTGTAACCGATACTGCCTGACTTCATGAATGAGGACATTTTCGTAATTTGGAAAAGATATTAGCCCTTCGTCTGTGTGGAGTGAGCTTGCCTTATCTTCACTTGAATTGAACTGCTTTCATTACCGGTTCACCACCAACACAGAAACACATACAAACTTTTCAGTTAAACAAAAAATTTGACCTGAATCTCTCTAAGGAATGACAAACTCTCTTTGCTTCACGCCCATTTGTTCCTTAAAATCTCCAAACAAACCAGGTATGTTTATTTGTGTTTCTGAATATGTACATATATCAATTGAATAACTTTATGTGATTATTTTCTTGATTCCATGTTCTGTGATAAATATTTCATCTTTCTTTTTCTGGGTATGTTAGGAATAATAGCTATTGACAATTCGGTTGCTCGAAAGGTCATTCGAGTAAATAAAGTGTTTCTCAACTCAAGAACTGTCAAATTGGAGGCTAAGGTAAGAATTTCTCGCTCCAATTATTAAACGATGCTTCGTTTATACATTTTAGCTCGACTTCAATTTGCTATCGTTTAGAAGATGCTTAATTTCCAGCTTAAGTCAAACTTAATTACATTGAGAAATAAGCTGAGGTTTAGAACTTTAACAATTCCACTAACGGCCAATAGCCCTTTTCAGTGATTTCAAATTAGAATTCGAAGGTTCAGGGGATTGGTTCCTTGCGTGGTAAGTAATCTTATGTGAAGGTATGAGTAAATAACAGAGATCGATGGCCTGAGACACACCTTAAAAAATTATTTGTGCTTTCTGTTACTGAAATTCTTAGTATGGTTATGTGGTTCCCATTTGAGCACACTAAAATGTTGGAATTGGCTGGTGTTGATGCCATCGTAGCTTGAATGGGAAATTAATGTGCCTGCAGGTTATACTGTCTCTGGTTGATTGTGATAATACTTTGGTGCGGAAGAGGAGTGTATTATGGTTAAAAGTGCTACAATACCATGGGAAGGCTAAATGATCGTAGATTGAAATTTGTATGCATGTTTTGGTTGCTCATTAAATAAATTTAGCTAATAGAAAAAATTAGTTGTGAAATCTTATGCTCTATTGCGAACAACCAAGATTTGGCTCTCCTTATAGGGAAGTGTGCAGTGTATTTTTTTCAATGTCTCTTATTTTCCATTATAATTATTTGCCTGCAAGTTCACATTTATTTTGGTTCTATAGGCTGCAGATGGTGATCAAAGCACTAAACGAAATAGCATACTCTGTACTGATTGTGGTGGAAATGGTAAGGAAAAAATTGCTTATGTAGTTTACAGAGGTATCTTAATGTTTGGGACATTTTATTCTTTTTAATTTTTTTGAATAGGTTGATCCATGCTCTATGAGCCTGAATTAGATTCATTTACAAAACCAGTCAGTAATGCTTTTTTCCTTTTTCCCTTTTATCTGTCTGTGGAATGATACAAAATTTACCATACTAAGTCTTGGAGAAAGGGCAATGGGGTCCATGTTCACCTAGCCAATAATGTTAATGATCTTTTGGAGCTACTAACATGTCAGTGAGTATAAGTTCTAGAGGTTCTGATCTGCTTATATGACTACCAGGTGCCAAACAATGTTCTCAATGCAAAGGCACTGGTGTTAATTCTGTTGATCACTTCAATGGACAATTTAAAGCTGGCGGGTTATGTTGGCTTTGCAGGTATGCATATAAAACACATTTTTCTCTCTTTCCTCTTGTTATGATAGATAATGAGTGTCGAACGATTGTAAAGTACTGTCATTATAATTATTACCATCATCATAATTTTCACATTACCCTCAAAGTAAGCCGCACTATTTGTCAAGTTTTTTAATGATTCCATCCATCCTTCCTTCCTTCTAACCTACAAATGTTTTAAAGTTTGACATTGCTTTCTGTTTTGCATGACCATGGCAATCCATCATTGCTGTTGATATAAGACCTAGTCCATGGCAATACTTCATCACTGCCACCAGGAATGAATTGTGGTATCAAAGCCCTGCAAAAGCATGGACCTGTCACTATTCAATTCTTTCTTCTTTCATCTTCATTATCTTCATTTCGCTCCATGTTCTCTAAAAATAAGTTCATCAGTAAAATCGACAAGGAACTAGGAGTTTGTTTATGTCTTGTTTACCTCTTTTCATACAATCTCATACATTCACAATAATATCAAATCGTTTAGATGAATAAAGTGATCTGCTTACTTGCAAATTTGCAATGTTATGTTTTGTGCCACTTGTCTTGTTCCAAGTCCCTGATCAGAAATGGGCTTCTTATGTAGCCTTTATGAGTGTTATGTCATAGCTTTTTCTCATTTGAACTAGCATTTGATATTATTAAATATGCGTTTTCTTGCAGAGGGAAAAGAGAGATCCTGTGTGGAAATTGTAATGGAGCTGGCTTTGTTGGTGGATTTATGAGCACAGGTGATGAATAAAACTCAATAAGAAAGTTGAGTCTTGGATGGATTATACTGGCTGCAATGCTACTACATGTTCAATTACATTTTTCACTTGAGTTTTGTGGTCTTGAATAGGTGCATTTTTGGACATGCCCCTATTCTTCGAGAAGTGTGAGTACATTTTGCTAAAGAGAAGTAAAATCGCACATGTTCCTTCTCATAAGGGATAAGACGAAAAATTCTGATGGTGTTCTGTTTGTTTTCTCAAACTCGTTACCTTGACATGATATACTTCTATCCGCCTAAATTAGAATTAGGTATCTCGGTGCCTTCCAAACCAAAAATTAGGACTTGGGGGTCTCTGCCAAAACAAGTTGAACATCGCGCCTGGTAGGGGTCAAACCGACAACTTTTAGCTTAGGAAACAGACGCTTTGTTCACCGAGCCACGCTCGCTGATCCGTTTAATTATATTCAAAAAATATTCTTTATTTTAATTAATGCCTAATAACTTGCTACAATAAAACTTTGCTGTCTTGTACTGTCTACCTTCAACTGTAACTGCCTCATGGCTGTATTAATTAATGATGTTAGTGCAGTTAAATTGTTTGCTCAATCGGTGAAACTGCCATGATCAAATTATAAAATTGCTGAACATTTTTTGAAATGACAAATTCCTCAAAACAATACAATATTATTAAAAATAAGGAAATTTCGCCAAAACAATTGATGACTAATTGCAGTACGTCTATCATAGTGTCCTTAGCCAAGAAACATTATGAGCCATAGCTTCGTTTTTTTTTGTTTTTTTTTTGAGATTCATAGCTTCGTTGTTGTCATCTACATAATTGCAGATGTAGACTTAACTGTCACAATGATTGAATCCAAACCACCTCCATTTGGAAGGAACTTGTTATAAATAAAATTAACAATTCTCTTTTATGGATCGTAAATCTTCACACTCTCCGGCTTCCACCCGTCCGATCCACTCCTCGGAAAGAACTGATAACATATGTCAGAAGTACACGGCTCGTTTATTTTGAATGTATCAGTGGAACATCCCTCGAAGGTTCCTGCTTATGGATCATCAAGCTTCTTTATCTATACCTACACATTTTTTTTTTTTTGAAGTTAAACAGAAATTTTACTACATACCAGTAGTTTAGTAATTTCCTTTAATGGGTTGCTTTTAAATTTTGATTTACAATTGTGTGGCTGCAAGAAAGCGGAGATAGGCAAGAAAACAAAATGTTGTTTCAGTAATAGATCGACGCAAACATTACGTATACGAGCCTAGTTCCCAATAATCATCGGCAAACGTGATACTGATTTTTATCTCTGGAGTAAGTTTTTGAAGAGCGGTCTATATGATCAGTGTATAGACAGTTCTTTGCAGCTTCCTGATCATGTTGAATTGATCATATGATGATCGACAAAACTCAAAACCGTATGTTTTTTAATTGAAGAATTATAAGTCAGATCTTCATCTGACGAATGGGGAAGACGTACCTGTTCTGTTTGGAGTTTATATGATTTGATTTCTGTTGGATTGATAGATCTAGCATAGGAGAAGATGAGGGAGAAGAAGGAGATGGCAAATATCAGAGAGAATGAGATTACTTTCACCATTTTCTCCAGATACTTAGGTATCCAGACTGAGTTTGCCTACGACATTAAACCAATAAAATCCTAAAGCTTAACCCAAGAGTAACAGAATCATAACACTAAGCGAGTTCATAAAGGCACACAGATTATTATATAGTCCCATCATCGTTTCATCGGCTATATACTTTAGGATAAGTATTGCAAAGTTGGATTTTTTTCAAAAAGCAAACTTAAATACTTAACCTGATACCATTTCAATTTTATACTCCAGAAATTTCGCTTAAGGCAATTACAAATAATGGAAATTTTGAGTGACCTTGGAAATGCCATGTATTATTTATGTTGTGCGGGTGATTGGAAGTTCATCTGTATTCAACTCTTCTTACAACTTAATTCAAACAGAAAGCTCTCGACTATTTCAGACACCTTAAGTTCTCTAATATTTTGACCTGAAAACTCCAAAACATTCAACTCTGATTTTCACTGTTAACTGGAATAATTTGTGGTCGATAGTCATAGAGCAGTCAAGAGTCGCGAAGTCCCTTACACGAAAATACCCACACTGTACTGATCGTCCCATTCCTTTGAAATCCAACACTGTTGCTAGCATTTCGAATTTTAGTCACGGTCATTGATAAATCCAATTCAAGGCTGGTAAATGACAAGTTAAGCAGCTTGAAAGAGAGATTCCTCAGAGATCCAAGATTTGATTGCAAACAGAGGTGTCTACAACTTAGCTAAATATGCCTTGGATTGTCAAAATACCGTAAATAGGATGGAAGAAATCTCGCCCAAGATTGTCCGCCTTTGTTAACTTTCCTTGTCAATGGATTTTACTTTCAAAATAATTATAACAGAATGTAATACCCCTTATCACCTATCCTAGAATTGAAATGCTTTCTTGAAACCAAGGACACTGGAGGGAGAGTGCTCCGCAAGACACTGATACTGTTATGTGTTATCTAATATGGAACCAAAAGTTGCCACTGTAAAAACCAGCGACTGCAGAACAATTTACAGCATCAGGTAATTTTGCATAGAGCATTTTGCAAATTCCCAATATAAATGTGTTTTCTGTGAACAATCCCAATGCATAGTGAAAGGCCAAGGACTCGAAGCCTCACGGTATTATTTGAAATAACCAAAATAATTTAAGACATCTTGATTTTAAATATTTCATAAGAGAATATTTTAGATAAATTTATATTTTTATTATTTTTTATATTTTATTTTAATTTTAAATTTAAAAATAAATTTATTTAAACTGTTTTTTTTTAAGAATAAATGTACTTAAACTATATTTAAGCCTAATTTATTAGTATAAAATAGGTTTTAATTTTAGAGTTTAGAACTTTTGTTATTTAGAGAACTTCTACTTAAATAATAAAATTTCTGTTCAAATTATAGGGTTTTCATAACTTTGCTTGATAGATTTCAAACTTGGGTTTGATTGCTAAATCGATTTCTTTTTCTAAATTCGTTTTTACTATGTTAGTTTAGTATCAAAGCCAGGTTATCATCTTAGGACAAGGGTTGATAAGAGTAGTAACGGAAATAACTAATCCCGTGATGTGGATTAGAGGTTATAGGTTTTGGAGGAATTAATGTTCCGTTAGAGTATCTTAATAAACACCTTTCGTATAGACTTTATAGCATTGTTAGGCCTCATCGTTGTGTTAAAGGTTAACCAAGATGGAGCTATACCCTAAACCAAATGCCCCTTTTGAAAACAACCATCAATCTACCGAGAGGATTTTATAGATGGGGATGGTGACAATATTGGTGAACAAGTTTATCTAGACAAAGATTATGATGTATAGTTTCATTTGGAATAGAAGGAAGGCCGCAGAAGAGGTCGAGGCTAAAGGTGAAGAGGATATACAACAACTTCCAGAAGAGTATATGTTGACTATGATAACAATGAATTTGGCGAAGTAATTGTCATAACGAAATCATAATAAGAGGTGAGTTATCTACATTTGATGGTACATTAGATATGGAAAGATTTTTAGGTTGATTAATAGAGTTTTAAAAAAATTTTAATTGTATGGATATATCCAAAAGGAGGAGAGTGAGTACGGTAAATTATAGACTGAAAGGGGGAGCATCAGCTTGATGGGATGGGTTGCAAGAGGATTGGCATTAAGATGGGCTCCCTAGAATTACAATAAGGCAACAATAAAAGAACAACTTAAGCAACGATTTTTACTAATGAATTGAGAATAAATATTGTTTAATCAATATTAGAGGTGTACCTAGGGAATGAAGAGTATACATAAGTATATGATGAAATTTTTGAGTTTAGCCACTATGAATAATTTAAGTAGATCGCCAGCATAACAGGTATCAAGATACATGTATAGGTTAAAGGTGACGATTAAAGAAAAATTGGGATACAAATGACTACGAACTTGGACGAGACCTGAAATCTAACCTTTAGAGCTAAGAGCTTGTTGGTGGGTGATAGATGGACAAATATGATGAATTAGTGAGAAAGTGGTAGCAATGAGATAAGGAGTTCTAGAAGTGAGGCTGAGACCCCTAGGACTGAAGTAAGTAAGGAGAAGTGAGGTGTTTCAGATAAAGCAATTAGGAAGAAACCAATGACTCAAGAATCTTAAAACCAAACAATCCCTATGCCAAGCCACTATGAACGAAGTGTTTCAAATGTAATCAACTTGGGCACCGTTGTTCGTAAAGGAAATTCACTAATGTATTAGTGGATCAAGATGTAGTCGAGGATGCATACCAATTAGAGAATGAGAATGAGGATTATGATAGTGGCTCACATGAGATGGAGAATGAGGAGAGAGCTTGTGTAGTAATTAAGGAAGGTCATGGTGACATAAAGGCAAAATGCTGATATGCAACGACACAAGTTATTTTACACTATTAGTAGACTATACAGAGAGCACTGTGAGATTGTTATTAAAGGAAGACAAGAGAATTTATTAGCAAAACTGTGATAAAGAAGTTTGAACTACCGGTGAAAAAACATCTATATCCCTATTGCATCGAATGGATCAAAGATGTAAGAGGCATTAAGGTTACTAAGCGGTGTGCCATTCTTAATAGGCAAATATATTGACGAGGCATATTGTAACATAGTAGAAGGCCTCAAGGTGTCGAATATTCTATTATATCGATCATGGCAATATGATATAAGAGCAGAGCATAGGGGGTAAGAAAATTATACTGATTTATACAACGACACAAGTTATTTTATACTATTGATAAACTATTCAAAGAGCATTGTGTAATTGTTATTGGAGGAAGCCAAGAGAATTTTATTAGCAAAATTATGGTAAAAAAGTTTGAACTATCAGTTGGAAAGCATCCATGTTCGTATAGTATTGAATTGATTAAAGAAGTAGGAGGCATTAGGGTTATCGAACGATGTACCATTCTTGATAGATAAATATGTTGATGAGGCATATTGTGATATACTGAAAAGCCTCGAGGTATCGATCATTCTATTAGATCAACTATGGCAATATGACATAAGAGTAGAGCAAAAGGGATAAAAGAATGTGTAACGATTTACAAAGGATGAAAGAACTTATATATTAGGACTTAAGAATTCTAAGAAGCCAGTAGATGAGAAATTTGAAGAGAAAATAGTGGCAGCCTTGACGTATACTAGTTAGGAAATAGAATAGAAGGTTAAAGACACTTAAAAAGTGTATATTTTGGTTGTAAAAGGTGAGATTGGGCTGTGAATGAAACCAATACCATTCCAAAAGAGGTTGCTCCCACTCTAAAAAAATTTCAAGATATCCTTTTCGAAGAACTATTGAAAGGATTTCGACCACTTTGCAATATACAACATCGGATTGATTTGATTTTCGAGGTGAGCTTACCAAACTTACCACATTATCAGATGAACCAAAAGGAAAACGAAGTATTGAGGGAGAAAGTGAAGGAATTGGTTCAAAAAGGGTACATTCGAGAAAATCTAAGTCTTTGTGCAATGCCCATTATATTAAAAACATAATACTCATCGCTATCAAAGATATTTAAAGTATAAAATAATACAACCCTTCTTTTCTTAAAGTTAAATATTAAAATTTATATCAAGGTTACATAATTTATGATAATAAAGGAAACTATAAATGTTATAAAAATCTTCCAATGAATTTAAAGGAAATGAATGTGAGTTGCATATAGAAACTATACTTGAAAATATTACTTCAGAAGCTATCACCACCCCTTTGATATCTCGGATACACTTGAAATTTTTTGTATGTGGAAGAAAAAAGGATAAGCATATTATTATATAGTCAGTGAGTGAAAATAAAAATAAAAATTTATACCAATTTAAAATTACTTGAATTTTTTTTTTAAAATAATTATTAGATTTAAAAATATTTTTATAGTATAAAACATAACCTTAAACTAATAAGAAAATCATTGGGTCTGACCACCTTTTTGGTAATTACTTTAATCAGGAGTCCCCTTGAGTTATCAGTGGATTTTCTATGCAATTAAAAACAATGAATATTAAATAAAATATTTTTTTAATAGAAATAGAAGTATGCATGCAATTTAATGAAAAACTTGTCTACCACTGACATGGACTTTAAGCAGTCTGTGAATTCTCATAAAATTGTCCTCTATATTTTGTTTAATGAGCCACTTCATCCTAAATGAGGTTATTACCTCCCTTATACTGGCCTCGCCCACATACCACTCACCTAGTACGACCCATGCTATAGCTCGTATCTAGGTTATTTAACCTCGTAACTATAGTACTGGCCTACTTGGTCATGTTATCATGAAACAAAGTATATAATTTGACCTACTAGCCATATCATCTCAACAAAATCACAAAGAAACCAATCCAAATTCAAATAAATCAATAATTATGTATATGTATGTATATTAACAATACAAAGCCTCAAGACAATACTTAAAACCATTATGAAATCAAAATAAATTAATTTACATCATAGATACATTAGCCTCCTGATCTCATACATCATATAAAAATCCATCACAAATCATTTATTCATAAAAACTTAAAAACATAGAAAATAAAAAAAAAAGTTCAAAGTTTGAAAACAATTAAAATGTTTAAAATTGAAATATCTATAAAAGAATTTAAGAAAAATAAGGAAGTGCCACTCATAATATAGGGAAGGTAAGCACTTTTCAATCACGTCTCAGTCCTCGACATCTCTTGGATGTCTCTTATACGAACGTCATCGTCAGAAAGTCGATAGAAACCTATAATTATTGAATGTGGCATCGATTACTTGAAATCCCAAGTTTGGGTTTGAAACCTTAATTCTTCCTTCGTCTTTCCTTGTCCAAATTGACAAAACAAAGTTTATAGGTAGTAAAAAGAGTCATGTAGAGTTGATTCCAGCTAAAAATTATGAATTAATTAGTTGATTTTCAAAGAATCAAAGAAAAGAAAGTTTGAAGAAGGAGAAAAGAGATAAACAAGAGAAGAAAGGAAGGAATGATTCTCCCCATTATTAGGCCATATTTATAATATAGAAATAAAATTATTAAAATACCTTTGAGTTAAAAAAATAAAAAAAAATTTTAAAAAGGATAAGAACAATCATTTTACCTGATTTTTGAGAGATTCGATTGAACTAATCGACTAATTCGTTCGATCGAATCATGGTTTATTTGAATAAATTGAGCTTTTCGTTCGATCGAGATTTTTACGAGTCTTTGAAAAATTTTTAATCATTTAATTGTTTGAATGAATCAGGCCTTTATTCGATCGAATATGGATTCGTTTGAAGAATTAATGAATTCATTCGATCGAGATTTTTATGGTTCTCTAAAAATTCTAGATAACTTATTCGGTTAAACAATTAACATTTTTCATTCGGTTGAATGGTTCATTTGAACAAATCTTTAGATTCGTTCGATTGAATGCTTTTAACCTCGCAATTCTATCACAGTTGAATTCTTGTTTAGTTTTCGATATTTATTTCTATTCCTTTTTCTTTCTAGATCTTTCCAAATTTCATATTAGACCTTATAATGTTGTTAACTTTTACAAACCCAAATATGCATTTTGTGAAAATGTCAAAAATATCCTTAAAAATTAAAATAACTAAAATGTGATTAACTGTAGATACGAGATATTACATTATCAAATTTGGATTAGACCATGAGATGAGTGAAAAATAGCATTCAAGACTCAAGATGTAGGGAATTTTCAAAAATACCCTAGGATCTATTATGTCAAAGTTATGCATGTTAACATCATTTATCAAACCTATATGATAACAAAGCATTTAAGGGTTGAATATGTTACCCAAGTGAGTGCTCTCCAAGCTTGA
>JAVXUL010000019.1:8683313-8693931 GCA_035590515.1 Trichilia minutiflora
ACATTTTTACAAGTAATTATAAAGTTTATATACAAAGAAATAACAACCCTGAACCATATGACACGATTGGTTCTAGGACATATCTCTAACACAAGATAGGTTGTTTGAATGGCTCATGATGCCCTTTAGATTGTCTAATACTCCTAGCAAATTTACAAAGATGATGAATCAAGTCTTAAGACTATTTATTGGGGATTTTGTTGTAGTTTAGGTCTATAGTAAGAGCCATGATATGCAAGTGAAATATTTAAGAAAAGTTTTATTGGTCTTTAGAAAGAATAAGTTGTACATTAATTTGAAAAAATATGTGTTCCTAATCGACAAACTATTATTTTTAGGATTTGTAATTAGAGCGGAAAGAATTTATGTGGATGAAAACAAAGTAAAGGCGATCAATAATTAGCCAACACTGAAATTCGTGAGAGAAGTTCAAAGCTTTCACAGGTTAGCCACATTCTAGATGCACTTCATACTAAATTTTATTGCTATTATGACTCCGATCATCGAGTGCTTGAAGAAAAAGGGTTTAATTGGTGTATAGAAGCTGACGAGGCATTTCTTACCATCAAAGAGAAGTTGTGTATTGCTAGTGATGTATGTCCTAAAATCATTAATGTTGTCAGTTTTAAAAATTTTGTATTAAATTATTATTTATAATATGTATTATATATATTTATTAATAAAAAAATATTTTAATTTTATTTATATATGCTGCTTCCTCTTCTTATACATACTAATGATAGAGTATACATTAGAATTGTTTAGATAATTTAATTATCTGAATTATTTCTTACAAAAGCCATATTGATCAGATATCAATATCTCATTGTAAGTATATTGAATGTCTTTCATAAATATCATGAGTTGATATTAGTGTAGATAATATAATAGATATATTATTAAAATATTAATGTGAACTAACAGTTAGAGAACTATTTTTTAAATATGACCAAAGATATAATTAATCAAACAAAAGTATGTTGTCAATGATTCGTCATATGATTGTATTAATATACGAAGTACTCTTACGACCTGAGATATTATTATCATTATTCAGTATAGATACATATGGTTCATATAATCTATAAATACGAGATTAATAATGTTTCATATACTAAAATCGATTTAGTCATATATTTTTTATATCGAGATACGAATGATTATCAATACGGGACTTATTGACTCAATATAAAGGATTTTAAGATTTCATTTACTCGGTCTGATTTCGAGTTCTTTGTCGAATATTGGTAAATGCCTGAAACCTAAGTTTTTAGCTAAAATACTTAAAAGTTACATGAAAGAGTTTTATGGTAACAAATTCAGTGCATAATGACCATTAGTCCAAGCAAAAATTGAGTTAAAATTTTTGATATCCATGAGCTTTAACTTAATAAGGATTAGACAAAAAGAAGAAATTTATTCACACAAAATGTTCAATCAAGTATCAAAGGATCGATGAAGACTTTCTTTATTGTAGTTTAGGGGCTATGATACATTGTTAAATATTATCTATATTCATTGAGTACTCAAATGGTTTGAAACAGGATAGATGAGATCGATTTTGACTCACTATTAATATCAACGTGAATCTGAAAGGTCATAATATAAAACTTATGATCATTCTCAGTATTAAAGAGAGTATATATTATTCATAAGAGAGTTAGTACTCTTAGAGATAATATTATACCAAAAGCATAAACAGTTTATACGTTAAATAATTTAACAAATTTGAAAGGTTTGTTTAATGATTCAAATGTATCTTAAAGTAAGTTAAAATATTATATTAATATTTAAAAATATAAATAGAATTAAAATAAGTTTGATCAAAACAAGTTTGACTAGATTTAAGATTTGTTTGTTATAAAGTCGATAAATTAGGACTTAAGTGATATTTTATATTTACTATTTCAAAACTTCCTTGACAAGTTTTGAGAACTATTTGTCTTTGACTAAAAGATCAAAGATATTTAAGTAAATGAAAAAAATATAAATATGGATTATTTTCTATTTTTTAAAAAAATTAAGAGATAATTTCAAAATTTTGAGAAATCTCGTAAGCTCTCTATCTCTTTTATTTGATTAAAAGTGGTTTAATTATTTTGAGTTTGATTTCTTAGAGGATTATTGTTTTACAAGTTAATTTTCATCAATTAATCACTAAAAGTTAATGATTTAACCTTTGATTTGATCAATGTTGTGAAATTAAACCCTATATGTATGTTTTGACATATTAAACCCTAATCACTTGATGAAATCATCAATCAACTTTCATGTATTACCCCAGTGTTGGCCCTCTCAGACTTTGACAAACTAATTCTAATAGAGTGTAACGCTAACGGGATTGATATAGGAGCCATATTATCACAAGAAAGAAGACCCATGGCATTCTTCAGCAAAAAATGAAGTGAGCCTCGTAAGAAATAATCAGTGTATGACAAAGAGTTTTACTCTATTATTCAAGCCTTGAAGACATAGTAATATTACTTAGTAGGCAAAGAGTTTTCTCTCTATTATGACCTTAAGTCTTTGAAGTATTTAGGTAATCAAAGGTGAATAAGTAACGACATGCGTGTTTAATAATGTATTTACCTTCAAAAGTTTTCGTCTAAATAGGTACACAAGTCGGGGGCTATTAATAAGGTGACGGATGCAGTAAGCTAACACGTAGCCATTATCATTACCCTACATTTCAAAATGATAGGATTCAAGTGTTTAAAAGAGTTGTGAGGTGAATGATGATTTCAAGGAGGTTTAGGTTCAATTGTGAGGTGAATGTTTGGTTAAAGACTATTAACTCTCTAAAGGATTTCTAATAAAAGGCAACCAATTGTGTATCTCGAATTCTTCATTAAAGAAGAAGCTTATCCATATTTATAGAGAGAGGGTTTAACAGGACATTTTGGACTTGACAAGACAGTAACAATTGTGATTGGAGGTATTATTGACCAATGGTAAAGCAGGATATAGGGTGCCAGGTACAATGGTGTTATATGTGTCAAACGACTAATAGCACAATACAAAATACAAGACTTTATACACCTTTTCCTATACCACAAGATATATAGGAGGATTTGATGATGGATTTCATCCTCGATTTATTGAGTACTCAACATGATGCTAACTCAATTTTTGTTATGGTTGACAGGTTCTCCAAGATAGCACACTTTATATCGTGTAAGAAGATATCAAATACATTTTATATGGCCCGATTATTTTTCGTCAAGGTGATGCTTGAACGAATTTCCAAAAACCATTACTTCAAATTATGATACCCGATTCTTGAGCACATTTTGAAAGAATCTATGATATCAATATAGATATACTTAACAGTATGGCAATATGGCATACTCGTAGACGGACGAACAAACAGAGATAGTTAACAAGACCCTTAAGAATAGTCTCAGAAGCATTTATCAAAACCGTTCAAGGTAGTGGGATGCAACACTGGCGCAAGCTAGGTTCGCATATAATTACACTACTCACATATTTACTGAATGAGCATCGTTTGATATAATATACTAAAAGATGCCCAACAAGGCCTTAAACCATCAATCACTACTCAATACATTCATGAAATGTGTAATGACCTAAAATTTGACAAATTAAGTGCAAACCATGCAAAAGAAGGTGCGATAGCTACTTGAAGCATCCAATGCTAAATACAAAGCTGAAATGGATAAATATCAATGAAAGAAAGTTTTTGAGGTAAGGGATGAAATCATGATATTCCTTTGTAGGAAACGGATCTTGGTGAATCAATAAAACAAACTCTAATAGAAGAAATTTGAGTTATTTAACGTTACAAAAAAAATCAATGATAATGTTTATGTTATGATCTTACTGAATTTGATTGGAATATCACCAATCTTTAACGTTTTAGATATCTACTTATATTATTTGAATGATCTCAAGCCTTTCACAAAAAGAGGGAATGTCTCGAGACGTCTGAATTTCAAACACCTCATAAGAGGACATCCTAAATAAATTTTTATTTTTATTTTTTTTTGTATTTTATTTTTATTCTAAATTTAAGAACAAATTTACTTTAATTATATTATTTTAAAGATAAATTTATTCAAACTATATTTGATCTTAATTTGTTAATATAAAATAAACTCTAATATTAAGATTTAAAACTTTTATTTTTAAAAAAACTTTTACTTGAGTAATAATTTTTTTTGTAAGTTCTTAAATTTTTATAACTTTATTTACTAAATTCCAAATTTAAATTTTATTATTTGATCAATCAATGAAACCTGTTTGTCCTGCATTTTAAAGCCTGGAGCTGAAAATCTTCTTTTCAAAATGAACAAAAACAAGGTGTTAAAGAGTCGTCAGCAAAAAGGTTTGTTTTTGCATCTTAGGTCGTGCATTCACTTCCACATTATATCAAATCGAAATGGCGAAATAGCAGTAAATCATATGCATGATCTCCAACATTTGGCAGCCTCAGTTTCAACAATCTAGCTCAGTACTTGGTCAGTCTTGTAGAAACTGTCCAAACATCAAACTCAGGAACATCTGCCCCGTACTTAACTGTCCATTAAGAGGCCTTGAAACAAAGGAATGATATTTGTTTACTAGACGTAATGGCAAAATCAACAACGCGAAAACATAAAAATTCTTTACATGCATTAATCAAAAGTTCTCCGCATGCACAAGTACAACAACAGTAATTCCATGGTTTCATAAAAGTAACAAGAGTAAACATTTTTAAATATCAACACGAATGCTGAGGCTTGCGCCATTACTTGCACAAGGTCACAAGTACATCAATCATGACAATATTAAACGGAGTATATCCCCTGAATACTTGAATGATTTTTCAGTTTCTTCCAAACAATGATTCTTCTCTTCTCTAGTCCAGCTCTGAGAATCCCCAATGTGAACAATGTGTCAGTTACCATATTGATAATCCATATAAAAGTTTGAATCTTATCAGATTTAACAAACAGTATGGGAAAAATAACTCAATTAGTATATAAAAATTTTAGCTGGAGACCATAGAACATTGAATTAAAAAGAAAAATAAGGCAGATGAAAAGGATTTTTCAACAGAAAAGCAAATTACCTCAGCAACTTTGTTCAGTTTATCTCTAACATTTTGCAACAACTGGGAAAGGTCACCATCCCATTTATAGAATTCCAAGTCCTTCTTATCAAGTATCATCTCAGCAACCTAGTTTAGAAAGAAAAACAGTATGTTTTAGTAAGAATACCTAATGCTGACACAATGTAAAGGAAATTAGGATATTATACAAGTTAAGCTTGCTGCAAAGGAGAAGCTTCAAGTTTCCTAAATGACAATGATGCAGATGCTTACAGAATGAATAATGCAAAACTGTGGAATGCAAGACAGCACCAGAAGGGAAGAAAGAAAAGACATTTACAATGGTTTGGAAAATCCAATAATCCAAAAGAACATTTTAATGCCAATACCTTTTTCCCAATCATTCGACCACCAGCTGAGTGTGCGAAATATATATTGTAGAAGTGGCAAATAAATGCTTGAGGATCCTTTTCAGATAATTCCTTCAGATACTGTGCATATGTAATACCAGGAGAAGAAGGTTCAGGGATGGCATATCCTTGCTCTTTGAACCACTCCAAATCTATAGCCAATTTTTGCGACCTTTCCAGTCCTGTGTTTCTGAATTCAGCATCTATAGCAAAGCCATATAACATGATTATACTTCTGCTTATGTATGTACTGTAATACATATGAAGTAACCAGTTCCGAAGCATGCATAAAGGAGAATACAGATAACAAATTAGCAGTGCAGAGGATATTCTTTTTCTTTTAAAGGATTATCCAACCAAGATCTAGGCAGTAAACATCAAACTCTATTATAATTGAAGCAGAAAAATTCAGAAATTTTTGGCACTTACAATGTTGGTAAATTACACTTCACTTAATACCACCATTTCTTGGTCATACCAGAACTCAGGTTGATCCAAAATTTCAATCTCTCACATTGAGATCACTCAGGGATGATGAAGCCAATTGGAAAGAAAGAAAAACCATAATAATGTCTATCTATTAATCTATAAAGTTGAAATTAAAACTTTTATTAGAATGAATCTTTAGTGAATAACAAAGGAAAAGAAGAATGACAGTCAAGAATCATAATGGTTCTCAAGAAAGCAAGAAGTTTATTTTCCTAATAGAAATAGAAGCATAATGTAGTTATTTCCTTAGGGAGGTTCCACAATGTATACTAGCTAATATGTGAACACATATTCAAAGACATAAAAATTACTAAAGATTTGGCATGCACACATACACGGAAACAAAATCAGACCAAATGAATATTCTGCTCTATTCACTTCCTCTTTTCTAATACTAAGAAGGATATCTATATTTCACACATATAAACACATACAATTATATTCATGAAATCCACCCTTCAAAAAGATCAAAACACCTTAAAATATCTTGAAGGCATAGTTTCTACCTTAAGCACAACAATTACCACAATCATATTTGCAACTGCTAATCCAATCACATCCCAAATGAGGAAAAGCACCAACCAAGCAATCAATAGCATAAAATAAAAACCATCAATATCTCAAAAACCGTAAACTAGTCCAATTATAAGACCTAAATAATAAAAGGGTCAAAAAAATTATCCAAAAAATACTCACAACTAGGAAAGGCCGCTTTTTCTATGATCCCTTCCAGAGTATCATAAACCAGCTTGCTATCAACAAGAAACCTGAGATACCCATCAACAGTTGGCTCCCATTTAGCCACTGAACGCTCCTCAGGCTCCTTGACCTGCTTCTCTCCTTCTTTAGCTTGCTCCTTAGTATGCAATTTCATTGCCACGAACCTCATCTCCTCTACAAACCCCTTAGCCTCTCCAGGGTACCGCTTTCTGGGCTTCTCCGTAGTCGTGGCAGACACGGCAGCAACACCACTTTTCTTGTTCATGTTTCTTGTAATTCTGTATGATTGAGAACGAAAAGGCAGGAAATTGGAACTTAAAAGACGATGTTTTGAGTTTATGTTCATGTTTATAAAGCGGGGTTTCATTAAAAAGGACTGGGACTGTGAGATTGAGGTTAGAGAATCCATTGAAACGTTGAAAACTATATCAGTTTCTTTCGTCATACGAAGAGTGTACGAAAGCGATGAAGTACAAGAAAAAAAAAGGACCCAGATTATAAAGCACTGGCTTGTCACGGCGGTTCAAGTTCTCTTGAAGGCAAAGGCAAATGATCGATGCAGCATTTTTTTATTTTTTATTTTATTTAAAATAAAGTTTTTATTTATCCTAGATAGCAATAATCGAGGAAATAAAAAAACCTTGAAAAATAGGCCTTCGTTATGGGGTGGGTATGGACACGGTATAGTTGTCTTCTTCTATCTATACCCATCTTTCATTAATTTTTGATGATTTTATATTGTCATTATTTTATTATTTTTTAAAGAATATTGTTGTTTAATAGAAAGAATATTGTTATTATTTATTATTATGGAATATTTTCAGAAATTTAATATATTTGTAAAAATTATAGGTGGAAATTACAAGTACCTCCCTTTACTACAGTATTTTATTTATTTGACTATTTGTTAATAATTAAATATATTAAAATAATTTATTTATTTATATTGTTATTTTTTTGTGATTTAATAATTTTAACTAATAAATTATTTTAATAAAATATAACTTGTAATATTTAAAATAAATTTATTTTATCTATTTTTATTAAAATTATTAACTCACATAGAGAAATACTAATATAATTAAAAAATTTAAAATATATTAAAAATATTTTTATAAATTATTTTTATTTTTATATTAAATAGGAGCAAGTTTTAGAGATAGAAATAAAAGTATTTTTATTTTTTTTAAAAAAGATAAAATCAATTATAATAGCCAAAATAAATCTAATTACCAACAAAGATAACCTAAAAAAAAGGAGTTTTGTCTATTTTAGAGATAATGAGAAAACTATTTTTATTTAATATATAAAATATATATTTTTAAAGAGTTTTTAATAATTTTTAATTTATTTTAATTTATATTTTTATTCTCTTTGTTGGTTAATAAATTAATAAAAAATTAAGAGTGAGATTATTTTGAATATTATAAAATTAGTTAAAATTATTAAATTGCAAAAAAAAATAATACTAATATAAATAAAAAATTAAAAAAAAAGATTATTTTAAATATTTTAACATGTATAATTAATTAACAAACGGTTGAATGAATAAAAATATAGTAATATGGGACGTTTGTACAAATAGTTAGAACTTTTATCTTTCTATGTAATTTTCCCAAACTTTAGAGGGGTTTCTAAGAATACGCAACAGAACGAGTGGTTAGGGCAATGTCTGGGGGCAAACATGTAATACGACTTGGTATTTTTGTGGTCTCGATCTCGCGTGTTGGGTTTCGTCTTGGGGGCAGTGCGGGGAACGTGGAGATGTGTGTGTGGTGTTACGTGTACGCTCAGAGTGCGGAACCTTCTTTTGGATCGCGGGGGAATTCCAAATTCGCCCCTGAGGTTTCGCAAAAATCGAATCTCCCCCCTGCATTAAATTTGATTTAATGAAACCCATTGATTTAATGAAATGGACGGCTGAGATTTGACAAAATTTAATGTAAGGGGGTGATTGGCTTTTTGGCAATTCTCAGGGGGAATTTGGAATTCCCCCTTTGGATCGCTCCCCACATTTCTTTTTTTTTTTTTTTTAATATTTTTGTAAGAGAAAAACTATTAAATTCACTTTTACGATGGTAGAAACCAATTTGAATTTTGAAAAGATAAAACAAATCACTCTTTAGACTTTAGAGGCCAACTTGGGTTCACTCTTAATTTGTTAAATTTTTATATATTGTAAAAAAATAAAAAATTAAAAAAATTAATTTAATATGAAGATATTTATCACAATTTTTAAAGTTTAGATATCTGTCAAATTTGTTATAAAATATAAAATAAAAAAGTAACTATTATTTAATAAAATTATAGAAAATATTTATCATTATTCCATATATAAGAATTGTAAAAATCATATGGGCAAAGTTGTCCTACTCCTACCCCAACCAAATATAGTATTAAGTTTTTTGTTATATTTACTAAATTTTGAATTATAATTTTTAATTCTTGCATTATATTATCCAACTTTTTATTGCACTTTTATAAACTAAAATTGATAACTTCCAAATTTGAAATTATAATATAAAAATTAGAAAGTGTAAGAAAAAAAATTAGTGGTACAATATAAACTACAGCACTTTAACATGACCGAAATCATATTTTATGTAAACTCTTAGCAATTCTCACTGTTACAAAAGGTAAGAGTCATCTAATTAAGACATAAATTTTTTATATATATATATATATAAGAGAAAAAATTCAATCTATCCGATTCAAATCAGAGATCGAATCAATGAAATGACGGATGATCTGATTTAATAATCAGCAATACTACAGGAGAGTGATTGGGTGTTATCAAACTTGAGAGTTGAGATCGACGTAAAAGTAAGCGTCTAACACCTAGCGAGAGCACAAATCAAAAGGGAGACATGAAAATTTTATCCCAAAGCAATCAAAAATAAATATCTAGCGAAATCTATAATAACAAAAAGACATAATATTATGATAAATAAAAAGAGCAAATCTAAAAACACAAATAATTTGTAAATTATTAGTTAAATTATTTGTTATTTTATTACCTTTACAATGACTGAGAGTATACCAAAATTTCTCCTTGATTGTTCAATATGGTATAAAGTTTTAACTTATATGTATTGTGTTGATCGATCGAAAAGAAAGATCAATGTTTTGGTATCTTAAATCTGCTGCTATTATTCTGAATCTATCATTCTTTGAGATTTATTAGTCTGGATCCTTTGATGCACTACTGTATTTGTGTTATTATGTTTATGGAATGAAAATTTCCTTTTCTCTCCCTAAAAAAAAGCATGTCAAATATTTTAATTATATTTCTTTCACTAGTTTTTATTTTATTTTACTTTTATTTTTTATTTTTTTTTGTATATCGAAAAACTCCGATTGTCAGTCAATTACCACGAGATTTTATCGCGAGATTTCACTATCAGACCCAGATCCTCTACTACCTCTTTGGACAGTGTCACCAAGACGTGACTCAAGCCTTGAGTCTGAAGACGCCAGCAGCTCATCCAGATCCGGCTCATCTAGACCGATAAGTACCAAATGATCGGATAAAATCCGGTATCTCCACCTTAACACATCAGTCGTGCAATTGATATGATTCGAACCTGAACCTACCTTTCACTAGTTGTTATTATTATAATTAATTGATTTTCAGCTAGCAAATAAATAAATACAAAAATTTTATTAAATGGAATCTAAATAATATTCTGGTAGAGTGTTGGCACACACATATATGAAACTACAACAATAATTGGAGCTCCATTTTAAGTATTCCTTTAGCTCCTTCAAATCAATCGCAAGTCGCAACTACTAAATTAAGTTGTCTTTGATGACTAATATGTTGATACATCTCCTGCAAAAATTAATCTATTATAACATTAATTATCATACATATGAATCTAAAGAGAAATTTCCTAAATTAGAGTATTGAGAGCCATACATACATACAGGAAAACTCTATTATTCATTG
>JAVXUL010000019.1:8694031-8708536 GCA_035590515.1 Trichilia minutiflora
AGTATTAAAATCTTTCAATAATTTAAATAAATTTTTTTAAGTATAAAATATTATAATCTTTCAATAATTTAAATAAAATATTTAAATTATTATTATTTAATTTTTAAAAATATAAATTTAAATTATAAAATAAAAATGAATTCATAAATTTTTATGAATATTTTATATATAATTTTTAAAGATTAATTTATAAGTTTTTAATAGAAAATATTATAAAATAAAATATTAAAATTATAAATTAAATTTAAATTATTTTTTTTAAAAATAATTATTTTAATTTAAGAATTTATATAATAAAAATCAAATAGTTGTATTATAAAAATAAAAAATTTACATAATAAAAAAATATATATATTTTTTATTTTTAATAAAAAAATATTTATTATTTTAAAAAATAATATAAAGTTTTTTGTTTGAAATTTTACATAGGGTATTTGCTTTTTCGTGAAAAGCTTGGGGGCATATGTCATCCTCCCTAAAACTTTGCTGCACTGTACTATCTAACTTCAAGTGTTTCTGCCACATGGCTCTTAATCTGAATCAATAAATGAGCTTGGTGCAGTTGAAGTTGCCATGACCCAATTATAAAATTGTTTAACAATCTTTGAAAAGACAAATCATGAAAACAACTATTTAAAAATTGACTGCATGCAATATTAAAAATAAGCCAAAACAATTTATTTTATTACCAACTGCAGTACACATCCATCAAAATGTCCTTCACCCCGAAAAAATGCAACCATTATTAGCTATATAACTTCGTCGTCGTCATCTGGAATCCAAACCTACCGTGACACCGATTAAATCCAAACCACACTCCATTTGGAAGGAATGTGTAATAAAAAATGTAGCATTTCTCTTATACGGACGGTAAATCTTCCCGCTCTCCGGCTTCCATCCGTCTGATCCACTTTTCAAAAAGTACCGATAACATATGTCATAAGAACACGGCCCATTTATTCTGAATGTATCAGTGGAACATCTCTCAAAGGTTCCTGAATATGGATCCTCATGCTTCTCAAAGCTTCTTTATATATCTCTCAAGTCAAGTCAGAAAGCAATTTTCTTTAATGGTTTGCTTCTGTATTTTGATTGACCGTTTGTTTTGACAGCAAGAAAATAGAGATAGGTAAGAAAACAAAATGGTATTTTAGTTTATTTAGTATTTAGATCGATGCAAATATTACGGATACGAACCTCGTTCCCATAATCATCACCGAACGCGATACTGATTTTGTCTCTGGTGTAAGTTGTGGAAGAACAGCTGGTCTTTATGATCAGAGTGTATTTAACTCTTTGCAGCTTCCTGGTCACGATGAATTGATCATGTGAAGATAAACAAAAGTCGAAACTGTATGTTTTTTATCGAAGAATTAGAATTCAGATCTCTATATGTTGAACAGGAGAGACATACCTGTTTTGTTTAGAGTTTGAATCATTGGATTTCTGTTGGATTGACAAATCTAGTATCGGAGAAGATGAGGGAGAAGAAGATGATGACAAAGATTCAGAGAGAATGACACTACTTTCGTCATTTTCTCTGGACACTACGGTAAGTCCACAGTGAGTTTGCCTTGTCAACCCATTTTCATATATATCCCACGTGGCTACAACATTAAACCAATAAAATCTTAAAAGGATATTTGAAAAAAATAAATAAATATCCTTTTTTTCATACCCAACCGAAGAATCACAGAATCATAGTTCATACACACTAAGCGAGTTCATAAAGGCACACATATATATCATACTACAGTCCCATCGTCATTTAGGATAAGTATTGCCAAGTTAGAGATTTTTTTTTTTCCAAGAAAGCAAACTTGGATACCTAACCTGATGAAATTTCAATTTTATACTCCAGAAATTTAGCTTAAGACAATTACAAATAGTGAGGGAAATCTTGGGAGGCCTTGGAAGTGTCATGTATTCTTTATGTTACGTAGCGTAATTGGAAATTCATCTGTCTTCTACTCTTCTCATGACTATTTCAAACATCTTAATTTCTCTAGTAGTTTGACCTGAAAGCTCTAAAACATTTAACTCTGATTTTGACTGTTGACATGAATAATTTGTGACCGATAGTCATAGGGCATTTAGAGTCGCGAAGTCCTAAAACTCACTGATCGTCCATTCCTTTGAAATCCACCCCACCTGCTAGCATTTGGAATTTTAGTCCCGATCATTGTTGAATCCAATTCAAAGAATGCGGCTGGGCTGGTCAATGGCACGCACACTAATGGGAGCTAGACCTCTATAAGAGAATGTAATACCCCACAACGCCCATACCAGAATTGAAATGCTTTCTTGAAACCAAGGACACTGGATGGAGAGTGCTGCGCAAGACACTGGTACTGTTCTGTGTTCTCTCAAAAAATTTCAAAAAGGAAAAAGCCGATACTGAGCTAAAAGATATCACTATAAAAAATATTAACTGCAAAACAATTTACAGCACCATGTATTTTTGCATAGACAACAACTGCAAATTCCCATTGTAAATGCGTTTCCTATACACAATGCCGAGGCATGAAGAGGCCCCAGGACTCGGTATTCCATTGCCAATCGCATTATCTGAAGCAAACAAAGCCTGAAGCTGAATATCTTCTTTTCAAAATGACAGAAACGATATGTTAAGAATCATAAGTAAAAAGCTTTGTTTTTCCATCTTAGGTGCCGCATTCACTTCCGCATTGTATTAAAGTGAAATAGCAGTAAATCTTATGTATAATTTTCATAGTCTGTAGCCTCTGTTTTGGCAATTAATCTAGTTCAGTCTTGTAGAACCTGTCCAACCATCAAACTCAGGAACATCTGCCCCGGCCTTAACTATATCCATTAAGAAGCTTTGAGACAAAAGAAATGAAATTTGTTTGATAGGTGTAATGTCAAATCAATAGTGTGGAAACATGAAAATTCTTTACACATGTTAATGACAAGTTCTTCTTGTTCGTAAGTATAACAACAGTAAATCCATTGTCTAATAAAAGTAACAAGAATAAACGCTCTTGAATATCAACGTGAATGCTGAGCCTTGCGCCATTACTTACTTACACTAGCTCACAAGTACCCAAATCATGACAATAGTAGATGGAGTATATCCCCTGAATACAAACAATGATTCTTCTCTTCTCTAGTCCAGCTCTGAAAATCCCGCATATGAAAAACGTATTAGTTACCATAATGATGATCCATATTTACTTAAAAAAAATATTGATAATCCATATAAAAGGTTTTAGATGCAGACCATAGAACATTGAATTAAAAGAAAAACGAGGCAGATAACAAGAATTTCTTAACAGAAGAGTAGATAATCTCAGCACTTTTGTTCAGTTTAACTTCAACATTTTGCAACAATTGGGAAAGGTCACTATCCCATTTATAGAATTCCAAGTCCTTTTATCAAGTATCTTCTCAGCAACCTAATTTAAAAGGAAAACAGTATGTTTTAGTAGGAATACCACTGTTGACAGCATGTCAAGGAAATGAAGAGATTATATGAGTTAAGCTTGCTGCAAGGGAGAAATTTCAAGTTTCCTAATTGATAAAGGATGCAGATGCATACAGAACGTATAATGCAAAATTATGGAATGCAAGACACAACACCAGAAAGGAAGAAGGTAAAGATATTTGCAATGGTTTGGAAAATCCATTAATCCAAAAGACCATTTTAATGCTAATAACTTTATCCCAATCATTCGACCACCAGCTCAGTGGGCAAAATATATATTGTAGAAGTGGCAAATAAATGCTTGAGGATCCTTTTCTGATAATCCCTTCAGATACTGTGCATATGTAATGCCAGGAGACGAAGGTTCAGGGATGGCTCTTTAGCGAATAACAAAGGAAAAGGAGAGTGGCAGTCAAGAATCCTAATATTCTGAAGAAGTGAGGAGTTTATTTTCCCAAGTAGAAATAAAAGCATAATATTAGTTATTTCTTTAAGGAGGTTCCACAATGTGCTATAAGAAATTGGCACGCACACATACACGTAATAAAAACAAATCAAATGAATATTAAACTCTACTCACTTCCTCTTTTCAAGTACCACGAACTACATCGATATTTCACCAAAAAAAAAAACACACACACAATTATATTCGTTAAATCCACCCTTCAAAATTATCAAAAACACCTTAAAATATCTTGAAGGCATGGTTTCTACCTTAAGCACACAATCAATTACTAATCCCATCACATCCCAAAATATCAGTAAGGAAAAGCACCAAGCAATCAAACAATTGCATAAAACAAACAAACATCAATATCTCAAATACCGTAGACTAGTCCAATTATGAGACTTAAATAACAGAAGGGTCAACAAAATTATCCAAAAAACACTCGCACCTAGGAAAGGCCGCTTTTTCTATGATCCCTTCCAGACTATCATAAACCAGCTTGCTATGAACAAGAAACCTTAGATATCCTCTACAAACCCCTTAGCCTCTCCAGGGTACCGCTTTCTGGGTTTCTCCGCAGTCGTGGCAGACACCATAGCAACACCGATTTTCTTTTTCATGTATCTTGTAATTTTGTATGATTGAGAACGAAAGGACAGGATATTAGAACTGAAAAGACAATGTTTAACGTTTATGTTCGTGTTTATGAAGCGGGGTTTCATTAAAAGGGACTGGCACTGTGAGGTTGAGGTTAGAGAAGCCATTGATAGGTTGAAAACTATATCAGTGTCTTTCGATATACGAAGAATGTGCAAAAGTGATGAAAGAAAAAGTAAAAAAAAAAAAAAAAGGGACACAGAATGGAGGGTTGGCTTGTCACGGAGTTCAGAAAAGTGCGTCTTTGCTATGGCATGGGTATGGACCCTATGTCCATGTTTTTTTATTCATGCCAATCTTCCGCGAATTTGTGATGATTTTATATTGAATTAGATATTTTGAAATTAAATTTTAACTTAAATTTAAATATAATTTTTTTATTAAATTTATAAAATTTAATAATTAAAATTAAAAAAATCTTGAATCTTACCGATGCAAATATTCGATTATAAACCCAATTCTTTAAAAACGGTCTAAAACCTATAATTTACATATTATAAAAATTCTCTATGACGGATGATATCCGGAATTTTAATTTTATTTGAAAGAGACATTATATAACATCCTTAGATCATTGATGACATGAGATCATAAAATTACGAGATTTTTACTTATCACCACAAAACTTTGATACTCTCACATTTTCAAAATGATAAAGCATTCTTAAATAAAATGTAAAAATAAGATCCATATAGGCCTTGGGAGATCAAGCTATCCCTATTAATGGTTCAAGGTTAAGATTACAAAGATTTTTTTATAAGGGAGATTCCGAGATCAGCTACATTTAATGAGTAATTTGATATTTTCGATAATTTTAAATAGGATATTAAGAGTAAATAAATATTGATTATAATTAAATAGGATATTCAAAATATTGATTATTAAATAGGATATTCAAAATAAATAAATAAATAAATATTAATTATGATTATAAAATAAATACGAGTAACTGATAGTATTTTACTATAATAAAATATAATTATATAAAATGTTATAATTCAAAAAACAGATAAATTGACTCTTGCACAAAATAATTACTATCATTTTTTCTTAACTTCTCTCAAATAACTTAAAAAAATTATAATTTAAATATCAAAAGATTTTTATTAGAAAATTAATTTTTTTTATATTGTTATTTTATGATTTTAAGTAGATCTAATACACATCAACAAATGATCATCTTATGGAATATAAAATTCGAGACTTTATGATATTCTTGCATCAATAAAGTATATAAATTTAATAAATAAAAATAAATTTTTTAACAAATATTATTAAAACTCTTAATGTTTATATTTGACAAATTATATTTTAATATATTAAAACTTATTAATAATTATTATAAATAATAAATATAAAAATTTTGAAAAGAGAATCAACCCTTGTTCATAAGATTGAATAAAAATTTAGAATGTTATTTTAAATTAAAAAAAATTGACCTTTTTATCATTTATTAGTGCGGAATAGAACGTTAACAAGGAGCGGTTAGGGCAATGTTCCGTGCTAGGAGGAGGTTGAAGGACAACGTTTTGTTGGTAGCCTATAGGGGCAAACAGGTAATACCGACTTGGTACTTTTGTGGTCTCGACTCTCGAATCTCTATCGGGCGTCGTGCGTTGAGTATTGTCTTGTGGGCCGTGCCGCGGACGTGGAGATGTGTGTGTGGAGAGGACTCTCAAAAGTCAAAACTGCAAAACTTTCTTTTGGATTCATTGATTATTCCTCATATTTCTTTTCTTTTTTCTTTTTTTTTAAGAAACTATTTTTACGATGGATGGTAGAAACCAATTTGAAAAGATAAAAAATTATTGTATATATTTTAATTTTACATGAATTAAGATCTTAAAATTATATATATATATAAATAAAATAATAATATTTTATTAATTATCAATTGTATCTATAAATTCATTAAAATTTTAAATCAAGCTTTTAACACATAATCTTAATTCATTTTATTATCAAATAAAAAAAATTCACGCAATCACTATTATAAGGCCCACTTGGGTTCATTTTCCCGTGGACATTCTTCTCCATCAATTGTAATATGTATTGTTATCAAAATCGTGATTTTAAATAATAAAATTAATAATTTTAATAAAAAAATAATTTCGATTTTAGTTAAAATTAAAAACAATAAAAATAATAAAAATATTTGATTGATTTTAATCGATTTTAATCAATTTTAATTGATTTTAACTAATTTTATTAATTTATAAAAATATTTTAAATATTTTATTATTTATATATTATTAAAAATTCTATTTTTACGTTTTGATTTTATGTTTCGATTTTTTAAATAAAAAATAATTTTAATTAAAATCGCGATTTTGATAACCTTAGTTATAGGAGTAAAAATCATCTAATTATTAATTAAGACACAAATTTCATAAATCTAACAATTGTAAAAGCCATACATACAATACAAGACTCCTTCGGACTATACGTATACGCCATTAAAATTTTTTTGTTATATTTTTTCATTTTTATATTATACCTTTTAATTTTTTTATTATATTGTTATAAGTTAAAATCTGTAACTTAAAAATTATAATTATAATACAAAAATTAGAAATTGCAATAAAAAAAAGTAATTACACAATGAAAATGTACTATGATCTATATCATTTTGCATTGAAATTCTCACTGTTACAAAAATAAAAATCATTTAATTAAGACAAATTTAAAAATTATATATACCATTAATATCTGTTTGTATATAGTAATATCATATTTACAATGTAATGTTAAATTAGAAAAAAAAGCTCTCAGATAATTCTAAAGAAAATATTAAGAATACATTTTTTTTTTACATTTTCTTTATATAATTTAGACCAAAGCATCCAAAAATAGATGTCTAACAAGGACAATGCATAATATATTAGTCAAGACATAATAACAATATAACAAGCGATTAAAGAGAAAACTGGTGCTCTAACAAAGGTACATAATATATATGAAAAATAAACAACAATAAGTTAAGTCAATCTCCATTTAGATTACAGCCTTGAGAGCTTCAAACCTACAAAATAAAAACAACCCAATTATATATCCAACAATACAATAACAACCAAAATCAGAATGATTAAAACGCATTATTCTTATAGACAACAGCCAATATAACTTCAACGTGGAAGGAATAAAAACAAAAACAAAATATATAATTGAGAAAAATAACCAAAAAAAAAGGAGTTAGATCTATGACCTGACCTGGGAGAGATTGGAGGGATGAACACCAATGAAGAGTTCCGGAAAAAGAGAGAGACATTAATGCTTAATATTAGACATGCTTAGAATCAATGAACTCGAAAAGTTATTCTCATAAACCATATTATTTGAAATCTAAAGAGAATCAGTACTCATCTAGCAATTCTTCGTTAGATGGTTTTAATTTTTTTCTCCTTTATTTAGGCAACGATTGAAAAAATTTATTAATTTTTTCAATGAGAAAAGAATATATACATACGTTTCTAAAATTTAATTAAAATGTATACTTTAATTTCATTTATAAATATTTAAAAATAATAATAAAATGTATTTACTAAATATTAGATATGTATATAGTATATTTCTTTTACCCTTTATCAATAATCTAAAAAACAGTAAGCATATCAATAAGAGTTTTTTTTTTTTTTAAACAATATATCAATAATAGTTAGCTTGCACATTAATTAATTATTACAAGGAAATTTTTACAAAATTCTATTTTAGCAATTTTATTATTTTACAATGGTTTCAGACGTGATGAGATGAGAAGCAAATGCATAACATGAGTGATGGTTTATTTCACCCCTTGTATTAAAGTCGCTTTGGCCGAGTGGTTAAGGCGTGTGCCTGCTAAGTACATGGGGTTTCCCCGCGAGAGTTCGAATCTCTCAGGCGACGAAAAGATTTTAGGTTTTTTTTTTCTACTTTATTGTTCTATTTTTTTATTTCATATTTGGTACTCCACACTCCGCTTTCATATTTAATGAGATACAAGTTTATTTTACGCTTATTTATTCAGCAACTAATTGAACTTTGAACACATTTTCCTAATCTCTCCATTTGACCCAGTCTTGACTTCGATGCTACTCATTTTGATCATTGCTTTCGGAAATTCAAGATCAAATCTTAATCCCAGTAGTCCTCTTATGTTTCCTGCATAATTTTGAACGATGCTACTCGTTGCAGCATCTCCCCACAGCCTTTGGTCCGACTCTAAAACTCCTTTCCCATCACGTACATTTTTGAAGTAGCTCACATCAAATTTGATCTGGCTATTTATATCCAACGCAACACGTTTAGAGCCGTCACCATCTCTGGGACAAAGATTCTGAAGCAGTGACAAGAATGATGGGTTTATAGTAGGGTCTGCATTGCCTGTTGTTGTGAAGTTGTACAGACGATATCTGAAGAATTGACAGTCTGTTTGTCCAATTGTATGCCCCCCTGACACATCACATGTATACCAAGTTATATATAGCCTTTTATGTTTAATTATAACCCCAATTAATTATAGAGAGAGTCTCCGAAGAGAAAGAGATCAGTATCATGGTCTTATTATTACCTACTAGCGTAACTAGATCACGATCGTCAAGGCCTTTAGCAGCAAACTTTTGCCTCTGGACAGCGATGGAATCAAGAGGAGAAGGTAAATTTGAGACTTCGGATGATGAAGATATCCTTCCATCCCTTCTACCTGTTGGTACTTGCCAACTAGGACCATCGCTCTAAAAAGTAAAAATCGTGTGTTACTGGTTGCATTCGTCTGACATAATTATATATATAGAAAACGAAGCAAGCAAATATATATACCAAGTCAACAGCGTCACGGGCAGCGAGTGCTAATATATCAGCACATGAGACCACACCAGGACACGAGGCTTCCAGTTGTGCTTTTGCATCATCGATTACTTCAAATCCTTTTAACCCAAGGTTTGGTAATGCATTCCTCTCAGCAGAAGAACCGGCAATCAAGACTGAACCATCGCATCCCTGAAAAAGTAAATAACAATGTTATTAGTTTCTTAGTTTCGCCAATACAAAATATAGTATCATTGAAATTTCATTAACAATTAATTTTAGTCGTATAAGAAACGTAAGTCAATGTACAGCAGAGAGACGAATTGAACCTGAACAAAGCAGTCATGGAAATGAAGCCTCAGCAAGCCAGCTGCTATGGTGGAATCTTTATTAAAGTGAGATTCAACAGTAGACCTCACAATAGCCTCAGCCTTTGGGCATGAAGAAGAATAAAACCCAGGTTTCAATCCTCCTTGGCTTTCAACGGATGACAAAATCATTACCAATAGGATCAACTCAAAGGACAACCGTTTGGCTTCCATTAATTTGGACTTTTTAACTGTAATAAGCAGCAAAATCTCTCTAGGCTGTTGATTAATCCTTAGGTTCCTAATCATCTCCTTACTATACACTAAAATTATATTTCTACTTGGTGTGTGAAGCCATATATCAACTTCTATATGTGTGTGTATGTGTATATATATATATATATATATATATATTTATATATATGCGTGTGTGTGTTAAATAATTATGTAATGCTACTTTTGGGTAGTCCACTTGATTCTCCTCATAAACCACTTACTTTAGCGGAAACGCGTTGGGACCAATAACAATATTGGTCTTCTGTTTCGTATTTTCTTTGTTTCCGAAAGAGTTGGAGCTGATTTCATATTTTCGCTAGTAGCAGTGCTGTGCATTTACATATACATTGTGTTTGGAGAGTTCGAGGATAATGGAGGACTTGTACCTCTCCTTTTTTTATCCATGATATAGATATAGATACTTCAACTTTATTCCTCAACGCGTTTTTCCTCCTTTTCTTTTTCAGTTTTTCTTCCATTGTTTTCATCGCGTTCACATGAACTTTAATCAGTAGGAGTTTACATGAATGATGAATCAGATTTCTTGTTTCTGAAGCAAGCTTAGCAGATTAATTAATTACTAATTCATGACCCTCAATTAATGTTGTGACAGTTTGGAATCCTTAAATAATGATTGATTAGTAATTACTAATTAGACCTAAAAGTCTGTTCATTATTTAATTATAAAAAGAAAATATTAATTTGCAACCTGTACTATTGTACATTAAACATTTCCACCTGACCAAGAGCAAATGAGAGTATTACCTGTCCATTGATTCAATCTATCATTACTATATGAAACTCATGATATGCAATTATATATTTTCCCCTAGAAATTAAATGATGCGGATTTCACTGTTATACATTGATGTATGGATATATTATTTTATTGTTTTAATATGAATTTAAAATTTAATATGTAAAATTAAAAAATTTTAAGTTGGAGTTAAACAATATTTTTATTTATAAATATTAATATACCATAGATAACCCCAGATAATGTAGTTTATATATCAATGCTCTATCTCCAGCTGCATTTTGCGCATGCGTGCAGTTAAATGTTGCTGATACTTTACACATTCGAGAGTGGAGTACAAGGGTAGAAACCTTACTGAAATTAATGGACTTCATGGTTTAGCTTAGTTTGGACTCATAAGTCAAATTAAAGAATTAAGATCTAGTCTTAAATTGAATTTGCATAATCTTTTTAAATTTTTGGTTATGTATATTTTATTTATTTATTTATGAAAGATTAAAATAATATTTTTACTAAATTTTTTATTTATTAGTTATCCATTATATGGGTGAATTTATTTAGTAAATGCTTACATTGTTTTTAATATAATTGAAATAGTTTCTTTTAATTCTTAGAAAATTCTTCTCTAATAATAATTAAATGACATTAAAAAAAATTAGATGTTTTTTTGTTAATAGAAAAGTGATACAAAGAGAGTGCTAAATAAGATTGAATCATAATTTAGTGTGGTTTAATATTGCATTAAATTATCCATCTATAAGAGCACGTTTATAATTGAGATGTGATTTAAAATATAAAAATATCAAATGTTAATTATAAAAATTTTGATGTTAATTGTTATGAAAGGATTTTATAACTTTATTTTTTAAATTAAGATGGAAGTTGCATTACACTGAGTTATTTTTGTCCGGTGATATGACATGATGTTATCACTGTTTGTTTTCTTGCACAAGAGATAGGATTAAGGTTATCAAAATCGCGATTTTAATTAAAATAATTTTTTATTTAAAAAATTAAAACGTAAGAACATAATTTTTAATAATATATAAATAATAAAATATTTAAAATATTTTTATAAATTAATAAAATCAATCAAAATCAATTAAAATTAATTAAAATTGATCAAATATTTTTATTATTTTATTATTTTTTATTTTAACTAAAATTAAAATCGTTTTTTTATTAAAATCACGATTTTATTTAAAATCGCGATTTTGATAACAATATTTTATTTAATATTTGATAATGATAAATATTTTAATGCTTTTTCAAAATAATTTTTTTATAAAAAATTTATAATAAAATTTTTTATAATTTTCAAAATATTATTTATTTATTTATCAAAATATAATATTTATGATAAATATTTTTATAATTTAAAAAATAATAAAAATTTATTTATAAAAAATAAAAAATATATTTTTATCATATAAATCTTTAATTTTTATCGTATAAATTTTTTATTATTATTACATAAATCTTTAAACTATAATAATTAAATTTTTAAAAAATATATTTTAAAATCAATTTATAGTTTTAATACTTTAATTTAACTATTTCGTGCTTTAAAATTTTTATAAATTAATTTTTAAAAATTAAATTTAAAATATTTTTTTATATTTATAAAAATTTATAAATTTATTTTTATTATATAATTTAAATTCATAAAATCTATTTTATTTTTGTATTTAATAATTAAATAAAAAATAATTTAAATATTTTATTTAAATTATTAAACGATCATAAAACTTATACTTTAAAAAATTTAATTTATAATTTTATATTCATAAATATTTTTAAAATTTTTTGTCAAATATAAATATAAATATAAAATTATAAATTAAAATTTTTATTTTTTAATACTTTAAATTAAACTATTTTATAATTTAATTTTTAAAAATTAAATTTAAAATATTTTTATTTTATATTCATAAAAATTTATAAATTTATTTTTATTTTATAATTTATGTCAGGCCTTCAATCGTGAGATCCACGAGTGACAACCACTATAAATTTTTAATAGACATTTCTTAGATTCAGAACACATATTCAAAACTTATAAGACTTAAATCAAACTCAAACAATTAAAAATACTAATAATATTTTTCTCCAAACTCCCAAACTTTATTTAATTAAAATCAAACTCAAACACTTCTTAAATAAACATTCAAACCATCGCAAATGAAATTTTATATCATAATATCAAAAATATAATAATTGTTACTTACAAGATATTCAAAGTGCAAAATAATACAACCATTTTTTTAGAAAAAAAAATCAAAACTAAAATACATAAAGATGCTATACTTCCTATAATAAAAAGAAAACTAGAATTTTATGTGTCTCTTTTAATGGACTCAAATGAAATTGAGTGTGACTCGAGTTTAACAATTATATCTGAAAATATGACTTCAGATGCTGTCACCACTCTTCTGATATCACGGTTACGCACGGAATTCCCTGTGAATGAAAGAAAAAAGTCAGCATACTATTATATACTCAGTGAGTAAAAATAGAAATAGAAATGTATATATCAATTAAAAATTATTAGAAAAGAAAACCTTAAAATAATTAATAGATTTTAAAATATTTTTATATTTATTAAAATATGGGCCAAAACCAATAAGAAAATCATTGGACCTATCCACCTTTCCAGTGATTACATTGATCAAATGCAATCCTAAACCATCAGTGGGTTTTCTATATGCAATTTAAAAACCATGAATGATAAATAAAATTGTTCTTTTCATAAAATATATAATTATGTATGCCATTTAATGAAAATCTTGCTTACCACTGACATTAGCTTCAAGTAGTCTGTGAATTCTCACTAGACTGTCCTCTACATTTTCGTCAAGTGAGCTACTCCATTCGAATAAGGTCATCTCCTCTCTTATATGGATCCTATATGACACACACTCACCTAATACAGTCTCTGTCACTATTCGTACTTAAACTACTTAACCCTATAGTTACAGTTTTGGCGTACCTGATCATGGTCGTCTTGGCCTCATATAAATGTCATACCCATAAAATCATCGTATGAAAAAAAAAAAAGATCATCAAACAATCATTCATGTCATGTTTCAACATTTACATACATATAATCATCATTCGGCCTCCATGGCCTTAAACATTATAAAAACTCGCCACAAGTTATTCATTTATAAAATTTATAAAAAAAAAAGAATAATGAAATCCTATTATTTTAAAACAAATTATAAGTATTTGCATTAAAAGCATTTATAAAGGAGTTTGAATAAAATATGAAAATTCCACTCACGCTAAAAGGAGGGTAAGCAGTCCTCAAATCATTCCTCCGTCCTCGGCATCTCTCAGGCATGTCTAGAATGTCGTCGTCTAAAACATGTATATACTATAATTCTCATTAATCTTCGAAATTAAGAATATAATGCGACTTATATGCACATTAATAAATCCTAATCTGGGCATTCTATAGTTGACTTATATAAGTTTACGCCATTTTCTCGTTTTAGTCATTTAATCAATTCCTAACACTTCAAAGTCAATTTAAACCTATAACTCATTCGATTAACAATCTAATAAGCACCATTCAATCTCGTTTATCAAAACATTTCGGGGATAACAATTTCCAACGAAACAGTGGCTATATATATACTATTTATTACGAAGCACAATCTTCTAAACTCGAGTCTTCTAGCTATTTTGTCACACCCCAACCCGTGGGGCCCACCTGTGACAGACGCCACAAACCTCCAGGGTGTACTCATTCACCCAGAGCACCCCCTGTAGGCCTGTAAGGCATTCACAAATCCTGATAAAACATTTTCAATAACATGTCATCCAA
>JAVXUL010000019.1:8714515-8725507 GCA_035590515.1 Trichilia minutiflora
GTATCTATAAGAAGGGTTTTTCTAAAAGTTTAATTTATTTATGTTCAACTAAGGTCCAATAACAAAACAAAATCTAACAATATGTTTATTGTGGTGTTAACCGTGGCCAAAATTGAACTCATCGATTTTATTATGAACTTTTCGAATGTTTAACGATTATGATTAGTATCTAATAATATACCATAATCCTTAAAGTATAATGAAGAAAATCTTTATCAAACCTTATGATTAGCATCTAATAATACACCATAATCCTTAAAGTACAATGAAGAAAATCTTTATCAAACCTTAGCATCTGATTGCATATTCTGTATTAGTAATATCCTTTCGTCATCTAATCTCGATTAAGTTAAGGTTCAGAAAAAATTAAAATTTTAACCTCAGTGTCAATCTCATACCATCAGTTATTGTGTGTTGAACTCGCCACTGTGAACTCTTTCGTATGACTTATATGTTCCTTGGCCAAGGGTATTGGGGTTTTAGCTATTTATTGATGTCCAATTAAAAACTCAATTTTGGATCAAGCCAACAGAAACTCGAATCCTATAGATCAAATCGATGGATTTCATCTTGACAGTTATTCGTATTCCGATATAAACAATCCATAACCAAATCAGCTTCTTGTACAGATATGATTTGTCCTGTATTTACACTATACATGAACCATGTACATCTATATCAGATAACGATTATAATATCTCAAGTTAATGGAATATGTCACACACTAGTATAATCAAATGATAAATCATTGGTTACATATTATCTATATGATTTATTATTTTTTTGGTCACATTCAAAAAACAGTTCTTTAACTATTAATCTATACCAATGTTCGAATGACATGACTATTATATTATCCGTACTAATATCATCTTATGATATTCATCAAAAATATTTTGATTTTTAAATAATCACATAACATAACGATATCCCTAATTATTTTTTAAGTAAATATAATTTTATGGAGACGGTTACTTGACATTAGATCACTTAAGCGGTCCAGAGTCATTATTGTCCGGTGACATGACATGACATGGGCCATCATCACTGCTGGCTTTCTTCCAAGTACGATTGAAGCACAAAGTGCAAATTCAATTCCAAAGAAGATTGGCTGACTGGTCCATCACGGGCCCAGCCCCACTAATCCTAACCTACTGGGTTGAAGGTTAATCTTACAACAGCATCAAAGTTTGAAATCGTATGGGGCGGTATCGAACTGTAGGCCCACACTTAAACCACTAATTCGTGTAGATTATTCAGTATTCATTAGTCACCACGAGTCTAGGAGGGTTAAGGAGATTTCAATTTCAAAAAATATTCCTTTAACAGAACCCAACAATTAAGTCGCTGTAAATTATGAATCTATATAAATTATTTTGTATTCTTATACAGCATGATATTTTTAATGAATAAAAATACAAAATATATAATATATATATATATAATAAAAACAGAAATAATATAATATATGACAAATATCTCAATCAATTATTTCTACGTGTTTTTATAATTTTTGATATAACTTATTATCAATCTCACGGTATTTCTCATCAATTCAGATTAAAAATTTAGAATACTAACTTAAAAAGTGTAATAATATTATTTATGAATTACAAACAAATCGGAAATACGTTGGTTTAACACCCTTCCCACGTATAGCTTAGCTCATGAATAGTGATACCATTTCCTTGTACTTAATTGTAAAATATCTTAAGAAATCAGCTCTCGACTCTCGTATTATGAAAAAGATTACTTCTATAAATGCCAAACACTATAACAATATACAAAATTTCTGTTTATATCGATTCGTTCCAGCCTAAATTTAGCATTGTACAGATGTGTTAGTATCTTCAGGACATCTATCGTGGATATATATATATAAAATGGAAGAAAAAAGAGTAATTTTTAAAAATTTTCTAAAAAACAGAAGAGATATTATTCAGCAAAACCTGCCTTTCAATGAGTTCCCATTATTTTGCTGCTTGTTCGAGAACAGGAGTTTTTTTCCATGAATCATCCAGACCACTTATTTGTAATGGCGGCAACGAGAAAACGCTAACGGTCGAGCTTCCACTTCGAATCTCCTTTAGAGCCCGCAATGCTGAGATAGTGCTCTTCATATATAAACTCTCCATATACTCAATCTCAGCAAGTTCCTTGGGCATTCTGAGTATATCACCATCTTTTTTCTTGGTAGTTGTTGAAATGGCTGGATCACAACCTTCTTCCCCTTCAGCTGCATCAGTCGGAGCTGCCTTTTCATTGATTGGGAAGAGGCCGTCCAGCATCTTCTCACATTGCTTCACAAGTTTGTAAAGTAAGTCGGTGGTGAAGAAGGGTTGTTGCAAGACCCTTTGTATGAAAGGTAAGCGAATCAGAGCACCAGTACGTTTGTCATACTTCTTCAGTATCTTCACCAATCCTGTAACAGTATTCTACGTTAACAACGGATAGCCTTAAGTTCATATTCAAGTATAACAAAGTTTATCACAAATTCTAACCTATATTTTCCCCACAAAAATCACTCATTTTGACACATAAATGCATTTTGCAATAAACACCTAACCTCTGTATCCACAAACAGCTCACAAGAACAAAAGCACGGGCTCAATTTCCAAGCTAAATAACGTAATACCAGATGTTGTAGAGTAGAACCAATCTTGTTTTTTGCAGCAAATAATAAGTTCCATAAAGAATACAAGTGAATCATGTGATTACTTTTTGTGAAAACGTTTCTCTTTACAAACTTTCCCGCCATCAACAGGCTATTGATTTAAGTTTTCAACTAGCTGAATTCCCAGAGAAAGAATTTTACTATTCATATACTTAAGAAAGATAGTTGAAATTACCTGTATAGTTAAGAGCACTGTAATTCTCCAACAGAACCATCTCCCCATGGAAGTCCACAATCTCCTTCCGGATTTTTATTATCTCTTCATTGGAATCCTTTGCGTTTGCCACCCTATCCTGCAGTTCCTGCACTCCAATCGCAAGACCGGAAATTGTCAATATCAACACTTCCACCAACTAATACATTTTTTTTTTAATTCCTGTATAAAATTCGACGGACAGTAAACATTGGGTCCTTTGATATACAATTTGGGAATCTCTGTTAAGAGTTTTAATAATCTTAAAACTTAAATTCAAATATAAAATTCTTTCTCCATCGCAAACTAAATTTAATTCATCAATACTATTGATTCAGCGAAGACTACTAGCAGCTACAGCAAATTTCAAATTTCATAACAGGAAATCCTATGTGACCGTTCATTTCATAGCTCATAGGTATTTATAATTTTTCGCGAAATAGTCATAATTAGAAGGAACATGAACTATTCGTAAATATCGTATCGTCCACTGACATACGTGCTCAAGCAGGCAACTATGAACGCATTTACACCACAAGGGAAAAAAAAGGAAGAGCATATTAGCAAAAGAAATTCCATGGAATATTCTAAAATCTCTTGAAGGTAATCTAACTATGGTGCGCAAAAGTTGGCAAATCGACAGCTGGCAAAAAAAATGCTAGTTCCTTGACACAGTAACGTCAAAGTGTCAAGAGCATGACGGCTCAAAGGTCCATATCTTAAGCATATAGATCTAAATCATTATAGCACAGCTGACTCGGTGACAATATGCATGTGGATTTTTGGTATTAAAGAGTGATTTTTGATCTTTATTTGGCAAAATTACAATAAACTCCTAGTTCTTTAGATAATTTATTTCCTTCTGTTTGTTTTATGGGAAAGATAAAAAAAGAAGAAGAAGAGAGAATCAGATTTTCTTGGCAAACACAGTAACAAAATTATACAATTGAATTACCTTTAATCTGATGATGTATTCTTCCTCTTTCTCAACGAAGAATGTGTTGAATTTCTCCATTTCGTCCTCCAAAAGCCTTATAAAATCGATCTCCTCTTTAGAAATACCATCACTGTCTTTATTATCATCTAAACCGACTGCAGATTCATCGAATTTGGTCCGTTTCGTAGGCCTATCTCCCCCTTTGTTCGGCTCCACGAGCTTCAACCTCTTCTTGAGTTCCTTGTAGGATAGGAATTTTTCCCTCCATTCAGGTAAGGTCTCCTCAATCTGGTTGCTGAGGCTCTTGCCGAATTTCATGCTTTTTGTAGTTGTTTGTTTGTTTGGTGAGAAAATGAGAGGGAAAGAACGGGAGAAGTGAGGGAAAAATGAGATGAAGGGAGTGCCGGTACGGGCAAGAGAGGGAGATATAACGGTTAGAGAAGAATATTCGGGGGTTAGTTTTGGAATATCCGTTTGTTTTGAAGGGTATATCTCTGGTTTTATTCCCTTTGAAGGGATTTGATATTGTATTTAATGGTTTTAATTTTCCTTCTTCTGGCTTTATGGGGGCGTAAGTTGACACGTGTCAAATATAACTTTTGCAGCGGCTCGAGAAGGTAACTTCGGATCGTCTGTGACTGTGAGCAGAAAGCGAGGGAGCTAATACTGTTAATTTAATTGAAAAATCATAAGCTAATACCCTTCTATTTATTTTCATTTTAAGAATACAGATATTGGTGTATATAGCTTTTTTATTTAAAGGCAAAGTTGTTGGGTGCTCTGATCATTGGTGCTTTGGGCCTTGGACTGCATTGTGGTGATGTCGGATTCTTCTGTGAAATGAGGATTTTCAGAGTCCACTGGAAATGGAAGGAAGTCTTGAATATGCTCGTTCCACGAGATTAAATAACTATAAACTAGGATTTTATTAATTTTTTTCTTTTAATTTAATAATTATTTATAAACATAAAAAATAAAAATTGATAAAATTTATTAAAAAGATACAGGTTAAAATTAATTTAACTTTAAAAATAATATATTTTATTAAGTTATATAAAATTTTTTGTAATAGTAAAATATTAATGAGCATTTTTATTAAATTACAAGTAAATAAAATTGTATAACTACTATAGCATTAGTAAAATTATTCTATTTTTTTTAATTTAATAGGTTATATTCTTCTATTAAAATTTTTATATTTTATGAAAAAAATGAAGAAAATATGATAAAGAATTTCTTTTTATCAAACTTATCGTCAGAATATGAGAAAATTCTCTCATCAAAATGTCGCCTCTTGTCATAATAAAATCAATATTAAATGAATAAAAATATATTTATTCATCATTATTAGTATGTCTATTTTTGTAATATTAATATAATGATTAGACATTACTAATATTTACAATCAAATGTAAATAAACAGTGTTGATGAATATATGTATTATGTATAGTCCAAAAATATATTCTTATATTTATTTTCAAAATAATTGGTATTATATATTTCGTTGAATAGTATGAACCGCTGGTTTCCTTACAACCGTCTATTACCGTTCCATACGCCGTGATTGGCTTCATTCTGGGCTGTGGCGAGAGCCACAAACTGTGGTGTTAAAAGCCGAGCGAATCGTTCTTTGCGCGTTTATGACGCATGGTATAATTCTGAAGGCCAAAGGAATATCCATGTCTTGCTTGTCACATGCAAAAAATTAAACTCATGAAAACATAATATATGGACAAGCTCCGATTCACAGCCAGCTTGGAATAAACGACAACGTCATGAGGCAAGATTCAAGAAGGGAGGGGAGAAGTCAGTTAACTGTAAACTTGGAGCCAAACTTAAAGCTCCCATGACCTTGAGTTTGACACCTTAGAATTAGATGGGGAATTTTAATTGCTAAGACAGTTTGGGCATTGTTTATAGTTTCTTGAGAAGATTCGGATCCGTAACAGGGATATTCGTGTTTCGTGAATTGAACGTGGAATCTACTCCTCAAAATGGTCACTCGTTTTATCTGCCTTCTTTGAACGGGATTTCGATATTCAAGATAAGTTGATCTTATTGTAGAGTCGAATAATACAAGAGAAAGTAGGGATGCAAATTCTTCTAAGTTCGTGTGTCATATATGTAAAATAAATTTATAATATATTTTAAATTAAATTTTTATTTAATAATCGTGTTATAATTTAAAATCTTAATTCGGTAGAATTAATCAAATTAAATAACTTATACTCGTTCTAATCATTTAAGATATTTTTTAAAATATTTGTATATTAAATGCTAATTAATTTTATTATAAGTATAATAAAATATTTTTAAAAAATAGAAAAAATAAATTTATTAAACAGTTAATAAGTTTATATGACATTATTAATATAACAGTTAATTCTATCATAAATAAAATAAAAATGATTTATTCTATCACTTTTGTTTCACTCATTCAATAATTATCAAATTAAATTGATAGGTCATATTACAAATTATCATTTAAAAAAAAAATGTTTAGTTATATTAAATATTTTTATTAATTAAAGAAAGGATTATCCCTTTAAAAAAAAAGGAATTTAGTGTATTATAGCTCCTATATATGTAGTGAAATATTTTTTTAAAAAATATCTATTAATAGTGATGAATTGATGATCAAATAAAAGAAAAATAAAGAATTTGATAATTTCATGATCGAAAGGAAGAAAAAATTTGGATATCCTCGACTGAAAATGCAATGCACAAACTTTGGAGTATTTTATACTTAGTGTATGGTATGGTCTATCATCCAGTTTTATTTATTGCAATATTTATTTCTTTGTTATATTTAAAATTTTATTATATATATATATATATATATATATATACACACACACACGTTTAACTTGTAAGTTAAAATTATCATTAAAAAAAATTAATAATTTTTCGTTTAACAAATACATATTCTAATTCGGTATATCATATTCCTACTTTTATATTTTATTTTATTTTGCAGATCGACTCTTCAATCGATTTTTTCATATTACAAATATCTTCCTGGGTTATATTAATAGAAGAATGATCGTGTTTTAATAGCACAACGGCATTTCATCGTTTTCTGTCCATTGTGTATTATTAATTAAGTCTTTACAAGAAAAGGATATCTATGAATTCCGGTATTTGAAGACTCGGGGAAAAAGAAAAAGAAAACATTGGCATATTCCTTTTTCGGTGCCTTTGTGCCATGTTGGGTATTAATTTTACTTAATTAATTACTAGTCTCACAGAGTTCGGGGTCCATCCTGCTTTCCATTTTCAACAATATTGAATTCTGGCAATTCAATTGATTTTTTTTTCTTTTGGTCTTCTTGTCAATTCATGTGATGGTTGACGTAGGCAATTGTTTTGCCTCCAATTCCGTATATTTAGATTTTCTTAGCATTGAGTTGATCCAAAATTAAAGAATACGGTAAAAAGTCGAATAAAAATTTTTCTAATATTTAAGGTAAGATTTTTATTAAAAGATAGAGAGAAAATTAAAATAATAAGAATATATTTATATAATAATTTAATATTATAAATTTTTATCACCTGTTTTTCTAAATTTTTTTTATTGTCTGAATGAAAATCATTATTTATGTGCCATACTCTCATTAACTCTCTCTGCTAATAAGGATTAATAATGGGACATAATTGTTATAATAATTATTCTTATTTATCTGTTTATTAAAGTTGGTATTTAATTAGTTTCTCGTGTCAGATCAGCCTTTATGTAATGATCTCGAAAATTCTTCTATGATCATAATTGTCGAACCTAGTTAAAACTTTTTAGAAACATGTAAAATAACACAGAACCCTGATTCCCTAAGATCTTTAGAAGTCTCGGGTTCTCATATATAATCAGAGAAAATGATTGTTCATAAGAATTCTCAAGATCTCAGAAAATATAATGATAATATAAGAATCTCGTAATCTTAGAGTCTTATGATCTCATATATTTTGACCTCAGTCAAAGGGTAGCTTTTTGATGGATCATGGTCTGTCGTTTGTAGATTAGGTTTTGTACAAGTTTTAGACCCTTTTTGATAGGCTTTGAGCCTATATAGTCAGTCCAAAAGTTTTCGCAACACTAAACCCCCCAATTTTTAATTAGAAGATACTTTTAATTAAAATTTAAAATTTTCGTCCAATTAGTTTCAAACCAATGGTTTCTCCTTAAAGACTTAGTTGCTATTGCTATAATTGTTAACTATTTATTGTTTTTAATTCTTTTTTTAAAACTTTTCACGTGTCACTTTCTTAGTGGCTCCTATACAAAAACATTTAAATTTTTTATAGCACTTATTAAGCACACCAATTCGTCATTGAATCTAATTATTTTTATCAAATTTATTGTAACATTCCGGTCCGATGAGGGTGGAAAGTGGTGTCAGGACAAGGGTGCCTGAGCAAGGATCGACTTCTAGGATGGCAGGGATGAATCGATTCCCACATCGGAATGGGAGAGAAAGTTACTGGACTATATATATAAAGTTGGAACCAAGTTGTCAATAAGGCCTTTTAGGATGGGTGGTGGTTTAACTCCAAGAACTACGCAGTTAAGTGTGCTTGGATGAGAACAGTACCAAGATGGGTGACCTCTTGGGAAGTTCTCAAGATAACCCATTATTAAGAACAAAACTGTGAGGTCCCAAGGGTTAGGTTAAAACAAACAATATTATTGACAGACTTGGACTAGATGTTACAATTGGTATCAGAGTCAACTCTCCTTCAGTATGATGGTGGTGGCTCGGGGATGAATTAGATGAAAACTGATGCGCTTGTAACATCCCGGTCTGATGAGGGCAGGAAGTGGTGCCGAGACAAGGGTGCCTGAGTAAGGAGCGACTTCTGATCGACTTCTAAGACTGTAGGGATGAACCGAATCCCACATCATAATGAGAGAGAAAGTTACTAGGCTATATATGTAGAGTTAGAACCAAGTTATCAACAAGGTCTTTTGGGGTGGGTGGTGGTTTAACTCCAAGAATTATACCGTTAAACGTGCTTGGACGAGAGCAGTACCAAGATGGATGACCTCTTAGGAAGTTCTCAGGATAACTCATTACAAAGAACAAAATCGTGAGGTCCCAAGGATTGGGTCAAAGTAGACAATATTGTTGGCAGACTTGGACCAGGTGTTACATTTGTTGACTTACATATCCGTGTCCTGTTGGCCAACCATTTTAGAATATTGGTCTTTCAAAGCTCAATTAATTCATCAAATCCATCATTGAGACAAGCCTACCTCGTGTGCTTCAGGTGACAAATCTTTTGAAATTTTGAAACTCCCTTCTCCTGTCATGGTTCAACCTAATTATAGATGCATGGGTGGTTAGGCTCTATTGGGTTGATTGATTTGGGCTTTTCAACACTATAAATTCCTCCTTTCTTCTTCTAGTTCTCTTTTCATCCTTTTGCTTTTTATACACACCATTTACTTGCATATTCTCAACATCTGTAATCTAAGCTATTTCTACAATTAATTACTCTTGATCTTTTTATTGCGATCTTCTATTCTCGGTAAGTTTTCTTTTTCTTCATTACTTGTTAAACTTTCTTACCTGCTTAAAAATATACAGTTTATGATATTTATCAACTTGAATGTGAGTGTTTACCATGATTAATTTTGTTGTTGCCTGAAATACTTGTATTGCTAACATAAACAATAGCTTGTATGATAATGCAGATGTAGGAAACTTGACCTTAATATATAAATTTGTTGATAGAAGAATATAGATTTAATAAACCATAGGATTATGACTCTATGTATAAGTATTTGACTTGACATGGTTTTATATTATGAAAATTTAGGGTTTGATTTGCATATACGTACATCTTAAGTTATTGATGAACCTAAGAAGTGTATATTGACCTCATTCACTTTGATTTCTTGGACAAAAAATGTCTTCTGTTTTCATTTCTAGTATTCTCTAGGCTACTTCTGGAGGAAAAATCTCAGGTCAAGAGTTAGTCCTAGTCATAGCTTCTCTTCTCATCTCTAAGAAGAACTCTCTATACGTGTATGACTAGTTCATTTCTTCGATCATAGAGTTAAACCTTAAGGCTTATACAATATGTTTTAGTATCCTAGAGATTGTATATCTTAGGGCTCCCAAGGCTAATGAGAAACCTAGTTATCCTTTCAAGAGAAAAATTGTCTTCAATAAATAACTTTTTCATTTAAAGGTTAGACTACCTCTTTAAAGTTGTTTCAAATTTTTTTTTCATTTTTTAGAATTGCACTTTACCAGCTGAACCTTAACAGCTGCATAATTTTGTCGGGATTATATGTAATCTAGAGAATGATCTTGGATGCTCCCTCTACGTTGGAGAAAATTAAGTACTTATAACTCTTGAAGAGCAACACTGTGAAGAATCTAGGGTAGTTCTACCTACAGACCCATCCTAAAAAATTCAACCCCATTAAAGGTAACCTGACTTATAATAAATATTGAAAAAATAAATGATTCTTTGTGAGAGAGTTTTAGAATTTTGAGCCTTTTATTTTAGTCCCCAAGGTCTTAAGGGATGTTATTTTCTAGGCAAACAAACTCAAATTAAGTCCGTATAGTCTAGAGCGAATTAATACTTCATGGTTTCAAGCCTAGGATCAAAGGGCTTTACTTTTTGAGGATGCCTTGATAGCTTCGGGTTTAGTCAGAACCTACCCGAGTAAAGAATTTTTAAATCTACAAAACACAAGAATCACAAAGGGTGAGTAGGCTCCTTTTTACTTTGCTCTATCTATATCTAGTTTTCTAACACTTTATCTTTCTCTTCATAAGAAAAATGACCTCAATGAAATCTTCGACAAATCCCCTTAATACCTTCACTAAACTGGCGAGACGTAAAAAGAAAGGAGATACATCAAAGATTGTCTTACCAAAGGAGACCAAAGAAGGCACTCTAATGTCTTCTTAGGAAGATGGGAGAGGCTTGACTTTATGTAGACACAACCCTCCTTCTTTTCTAGACTCCTTTGATATACTGCCCCCTCTCCTAAAAGTTAAGGAGAAGGGAAAAATAAACGTGATAGAAGCTCCAGTGGTGGGTAAGGACTCAAAAAGAAAGAAGACTTCTTTTAGGAAGAAAACGAAGAGTGAAAACTGAAGTGGGGTTGAGGCCCTATGCCCTAGGATTTTTGCTAGATTTCCTAAGCATGCATAAAGGTAAATTTTCAACTT
>JAVXUL010000019.1:8727033-8738967 GCA_035590515.1 Trichilia minutiflora
ATATATTCTCTAAAATTATCATTCTACAAGATATTCTTACAATTTAATTAAAATTTAAAAAAATTATTAATAAAAATTGGATACTTATTTAAAATCGATACCCTATTTACTAGGACAAGATCGAGATTCTAATTAAATCGATACCTTATTTTTTGAGTATCTAATTCTGAATTCGAATCGATATCTTAAAAAATCAAATTTTTTAAACCGCCTTAATTTGATGTAAACAAATGGCTAAATGTATGTGATGGAATTGAAGCATAAAGGATGTGACCGATGAAATAGCATTTACTTAATTAGCTAGGGTTGGTGCTACGTGTTTCCTAATGAGCAGGAGTAGATATCTATACATTTCAGAACTATAAATTATGGATTATTAAATAATAAAATTACTTAGGGTTTCAAATTGGATTTACGATGGATCTAACTAATTAAGTATTATTAACGTTTTAATTAATTAATTAAAAAAGTCCTTAGTATTTAACTTGGTAAAATAAAAAGCAATTTATGACGTTCCCATCTAACAAGTTAAGTATTAACTTCTTAATTGATTTGCTTTTTTCTCCGTTATAATTTGTTAATGTATAAACAAATAGATGAATAATATTAAGCATATAAAATTTTATCAACAAAATGATAAGATATTATCGATGTGAATTTTTGTATGTACATTAACATCCAAATTTGTGAAGTAGTTCAAGTAATATTAACATTAGAATCACGATTGACTCTCCTCGCTAACGGCTCTTAATTTTATATGAAAAATCGATTTATAATGGATTAAATTTTTTTTAAATAAGATATAATAAATTCTTTTTATAATTTACAGATTCAAGTGTTAATACTCGTATAAAATTATGTATTAACAAATATAATTACAACGATTATCTTATATTTTATATTATTTATTTTTAATAATTATATTAATTTTTTATTTTTTAATTAATAACAATATGTTATATCACTTTGTATATAAGAGGTTATACAAAAATATTTGCAAAGTAATATTAGAATAATAAATTTTTTGTATAAATTTTTATGTATAAACTAACCTGACATTATAATACTGATTGTTTTTTAATCCATGCATTATTTATTTTTATTAATTATATTAATTAATAATAATATGTCATATCAAATTTATATACAAAAATTTATATATTTGACACTACTTTAAATGAGCAGATAGATTGGTATGTTACAAAATGCAAAGTGGAATTTATTAGTGTAGTTATGGCAGTTGAATTTTGGACCCTAGAAAACTTTATCAATATTATTAAATTAAAGCTACATTTTAAGACAAAAAAGAGAAAAGTAGATCGATATGACGATATCCACATGCATACCCACTTTTTTTTTTTTTTTTTCTTCTCATAATTCAAGAGTCGAACAAGGTTCCAAAAGATGTAGCCAAGTGTGTGTGTGTGTATTATCAATCAATAGAGAAGGCTGTCAAAATCAAACTTAATACTCGAAACGATAATTGGTGAAGTAATTGAAAACAGGTCTTGTGGTTGGTTTTGAAAAAGCATATGCCATCGACATATCCAAAATAATATTTTATTTATGATTATAAATTATATATATATTTTTATTTATATCCCACTTTATTAGTTTATTATCAATTAATTAATGTTAATTTAATTAATTAAATAATCGAGTTCATATTAATTAATTAATAATAAATTAATAAGACGAATATATGTAAACTTTGATGATAATTATATACTGGCACAACAAAATTATTTATATATTTGATAGCCAATCAATCCAATATCCTACATCTTTATGATTACAAAGATAATACTAAAATTTTGCTAACGAGCATTATAAGAACAGTTGTTAATGTACTTATATTTGGTAAGTTATAGTTTTTAATAGATTAAAATTTATCAATAATTATTATATTAAAAACCAAAAATTATTATAAATAATAAATATAAAAATCTTAGCCAGTACTCTACCAAAATCTGTAATACAATAACAAATACTCATATCATTTCAAAAAATTATTTAACACATTATGACTCTAAGTTTTTTTATTGTATTTTTTAATTTTTAATTATATTTTTAAATTCTTGCGGTTCTTACTCTCAATTTTTGGATTGTAATTATAATTTATAAAAATATAATATAATATAAAATTAGAAAATATGATAAAAGAGTTAAAATTAGAACGAAAATTTTAAGAATTCATATATATGTCTGTGTAGCATAATTTTGCCCATTAAAAGTATAAGAATGATAAGCCACAATAATTTTATTTTATTTGTTTGGTATACTAATTGTATTATATCATTGCTAACTTTTATAAGTACATACTCAAAATGGAGAGAATATATATATTAGTATTGGATTATTTAAATTAAAAAAAATAGTCGGTCACAGATATTCACATTTTTGTTATAATTTAAACTACAAAAGTTGTTTGATACACTATACATGCGATTGATAATCCATTTTACCAATGATACAAGATTCTAATAATATATGATTAACAATTTATTTTATTAATGATACAAAAGCCACAATAATATGTTTAACAATACTAATTAGCACCATTACAACTAATATTAAAGATTCTAATTTGTATTATGAAATTTATTTTTAAGTAATGTAAATATTGAAATGTGAATGTCATATCATCTCGTGTATTATTTTTTTTTTTTATCTTACCCAACGTTATCTTTGAATTCAATTACAAAATCCTATGTAAAAACCATTAAATCATTGAGCTACAATTTTAAGGGTATATTGCATAGTAATAAGTATCTCATTATTCTAAATTAACCAAAATTAATATATGAAATTATGTGTAATGATATATAAACTTTTATATCACTTAAAATAAGTATAAATTTTAAAATACAAGTTTGAATTTCTAATATTACTCCTGTCACTATATAAGTATCAAATTAAAAAAATATATATACATATATATATATATATAAAACACGTATTTATATGTTTGATTATTTGTTTAAAAGCTGCATATCAAATTTAATCAATTAGCATGATGTGTGATTTTTGTATTAGAACATAATCACATATTAACTAAAATAATACTTGGATTTCTTTGTTAATAATAAGCATTTTAATGATTTTTCTTAAAATATTAAAAAAATAATAATTTTTTTCTTTTAACACTTCTAAAAACAGATAGTAGCGTGAGTTTAGTTCATGGTGATAAAAATAATAACTGAACTTGCCATTCAAACTAAGGACTCGGATTCGGTACTTCTTTAAGCTTTGGCTAAAGAAATACATTCGTGTAATTGGGTGATTAATATATAATATTGATGCGTAATAAATAATAATATAATAAATCTTGGCTTTCTATAAATAAATTATAAAAGTGTTAAATAATTTGTAAAAGATTAAGTAAAAATTAAGTAACACTGAATCTAAATTCACAAACTATCTGACAACCAAGAATTTGAAAATTGCTAGTGAGCTTAAAGTAAGGAAATAAAAATGGGATTTTCTGAATTTTTAAACCATCTTAATTTCCATGTCCAGAATTGTGGAAAGAAATTAAATAAATAATTTTAAAAAACAGAGAAAAAAGGCTTTAAGTTTCTAACTCTTAGTGGAACAGGTGAACTTTGGCAGAAAGTTAAAACAAATTTTGCAATTTCACAAGCACTCATTGTACGGCCATGGAACTCAGATAATCCTAAAAAACCCAGAACATTAACTACACAGAAACCGTATACTAACGAAAGAGGCACCCATACGAAAAGAGTCTTATGCCAATAATCTCTCTCATTTTTTTTTTCACAATTTCATTTATATAAATTGCACGCCACCAATATAATATAATATAATATAATATCTGCAAATCCTATACACTTGCAACCCAAATCATTGCTATTGCTCTTTCGCTCCCACTACTAATTATTAATATAATTTATTTTATTTTGACAAAGTCAATATTTTTTTTGTAAGTCATTCTGATCAAGCCAAGCAATGACTAGATATTATAAAAGCTACCCTCTGGGTTTTCTTGTGGCTGATCATATGAAGGACTCGGGCAATTTCTGTTAAGAAGTTCCTCTATCATTTGAAGTGCAATTCGCTGTTCTTCATCCAGTTCTGTTCTCAGTTCTGGCCCTGTTAACTCTTGAGAATTAGCCAAAGGCAATGCACTGCCCGAAACATCGTCCACATTCCCATTGTTTCTCTTTCCAAGCTGAACAGTCATGACCCAGCTTGAATCAGAACGCTGACCAGCACGCTTTTGCCACACACCAATGTGAGAATTCTCCGTATCCAGCCTCAAACAAGTCATTGACGGTGATGGTGTCTTGCTACATTTTCGAAGCTTGGCGTGAAGGAGCTCCGATAAATCGTTTGGAGGCAACGAGGAACTTTCATTAGGTTTAGCTTCTCCGCTAGGAGTTTGTGTAATTGGAAAGTTGGTTTTCGCATTTCGTCCACTCATTAAGATGGCAGCTTGATCGTAGGCTCTAGCTGCTTCTTCCGCCGTTTCGAATGTGCCTAGCCACACTCTTCTCTTCCTGCAGTAACACATACGCAACAACACGAACCAGAAAATGATCTAAAGGGGCAATAAATGTCTCTAGAGTATAACTAAGAGAGATTTGTTTGGCTTTAAAGTAATGTAGATATATGGTTGGAGGAACTTACAGTAGAGGATGACGAATCTCAGATACCCAAGAGCCCCAGTGGCGCTGCCTGACACCTCTGAACTTCTTTGATTGCACCATTTTTTGGAAATTAGAGAGAGAGAGAAAGATAGGAAAGTACGTATACAGAAAAAGTTTCAGAGAAAATATATATAGCCGTGAGTGAAGTACACAATGGCTCAGAAGGAATATATAGGGAGAAAATGAGTTAACGACTGCAGTTAAGGAGGACACTGTTGACGAACTAGCCGTACTTGGAGTCTTGTAATGAAAAAATATCAACTACACCTTCTTTAAAACACATAAACCTAACCCATAAATGAATGGGGCTTGTTTTGATGACAACGTCGTCCTTCACTACGCTTCTTTAACCTATTTATGCTATTCCACGTGAACACAATATGAACAATCACTTTAACATCAAATCGATTGGACTTGGTTTCCTTTTGATTTAATAATTGTGTTATTGAACTGTGATATAAGTGTGTGTTTTTACTTTTCCAGCTAACATATTCAACCGAAAGTTAAATAATTGCCATAACAGTGCCTTCTGATGATGGAAACATGTTAAAAAAAGAGATCAAGAGAAAATTTTATGGTCAACGCATTGGTATTTAACATATAAGACAGTAAATACTGCGATTGATACAATATTGGAGAACATATATAAATCCCAGTTATGACAGTTCAAATAAAGTTGCACGGTTAATTGGCTACTTTGGTGTAATAGCTATGATTTCTTATCAATATACGCGTACGAACTTAGCAAAAACTATACTTCCTTTAAAAAATTGAAAAGAGAAAGGCTTAAAAAGTACGAAGTTAGCTATGATTTCGTGTAAAAAGGCTTACAATGATCACATCTGCTAATGAATGCAGCTTTTTCTTAATTTGTTGCTGTAAATAATGAATCAAAGGTGACGATTGCTTAATCCCAATTCGCCAATGAATGCTAGAGCTTGTGTGTGGGACAACGCAATTTTGCCACAAAAGAAAAACATTTAATCAGTCTGCTCCATGCATGCAAATTGCAAAGGCAATATTTACATATCTTGCAAACTGTGTAAGACGTACGTCCTTTTAATGTCCTCGTTTAAATTCTTCCTGCTTATTGATTGTTCGTGGTAAGTCTTTGCCTTCAATTCATCAATTAAACTGACAAATGAAACTGAATCCTCAATTCACCGGCCAACATGCGCGCCGATATCAGCAGTTGAGAAAGTACAGATGCTGTTACCTAGACAGTTCACAGGCTGACAGGCCTTTACTAGCACTCCATGTCATCTTGGGTCTTGAATTCATTTGATAGATCAGATCATATATAATAATGAAATTAACCAAAGCTGAATTAATTCTTATTCAATGCTGGCATAGACAAAGAAACCATAGCCTCGTGGGGTAATAAAGTACTGTTGTTCAAATTACATATAGTTTAAAACATTTATGGATATGATGTAAAATTCAAGTTCAATTAAAATTTGATCTGAACATTTATTTTTAAATTACAGAAGGATCAAGGATGAGTTTACTTTAAATATTAAAAAAAATTTGCCAATAATTGACATCTTAGTCCTTAATAATTTTAGAAAATGTTATTTTGATTTTGGTATGTTTAACATATTAAGTAAAAAAGTACTAATATTTCTAAAAATCATTACTTAGTGCTAAACGTTTTAGGTCAATATGAAAGTCTCTTCAGTTCTTAACCATAATTAACGGGAATTTATGAATTACCTCCTCAAGTTTAAAATTTTCTTTCTTAAATAATTTTTTTTATTAATTATTACTTATTGCCCCTAAAATTAGCATTATGCTAAAACTCTTATATCCCTTGCAAAATATAAAATATTATTTTAAAAACTCAATTTACATTTGATTAAAACACATTTTTCAGTACATTCAAAAAACATTAAAATTTTAAAAATAAAATATTTTAATTTTTATCAAACATGAAAAATATTGATATTTATTTATGAATAGGCCATTAATCTAATTATTTATTTTAGCATGTTATTATTATTATTTTGAATATTATATATTAATTTTAAAATAAATATAATTTTTTTGTTACCCACTCTATTTCATCTTTTTTCTTATGACAAATAAGAATTAAAATATGATTTTTTTTTGATATTAATGAAACAAAAATTTAGTTTCTTGATCTTTTGTTTCACAATAAAAGCTTTAAATAAATATTAATATTTTACAAAAATTATTCAAAAAGAAACATATTTAATTTACACTCAAATAAAACAATTTTTTGCTAAAGTTATTAAGTAAATTAAAAATTTTATCAATTTTTTATCTTGATTGAGTTTATTTTTAAATATTTTTATTTTTTTACAAGTGACAGTATATTTTTTTTTTACTTTTACAACAAAAGGTTAAGTGAGAGATAATTAAATAAAAATATATTATTTACGTGATAAATTTGAACTTTAAAAGAGGTAAGTGATCATTTGGTTAGGAATCAAAATAACATTAACCAAATTTTTTGGACTTAAAGTGTTGATTTTTAGAAATTATTAGGGACCTTTTTATTTAATATGTCAAACACACCAATTGAAATGATATATTTTAAAATATTAAGGACTAAAATAAAATTACCCCAGGATAGCTTTAGCTTAACTACTAATCTCAAAGGGCAAACTCAAATGGCCGTTCTCGATTTAAGAACACAGGTTTGGATGTTGAAACAGTCAAAGTGAACTGTGGAAAATTAATTGTGGGGTACTTCGACGAAGCAAATTAAGAGACCCTCGTCCTCGTGAGCGGAATCTAATTTAGGTAACAACTCAAAAATCAAAATTAAATTTTTAATGTAATCAATTCATTATTACTCCGTTTACGAAACAATATGAATTGATGGGGACGTAATAAGGTCTGGGCCTGTGAAAATATCAAGAGTGATGGTGAAATATCCTTCATTTTCGGTATCAATTTCCAAAGGACGAGGAGTATTCTTAAAATAAAATTTAAAAAAAAGAAGAAGAAAAAGACGAGTACGTGAACTATAGCAAAGCATGATACATATCGAGGGAGATACAGTATATAGTATACAGATATATGAATTACATGTAATTTCCATGTAGCACGTGTCATCATAATGGGTCGTTTGCTGTGAATACCTTCTACCAATCACACCATTTAAGTTTATTTTTACTCTTACAAAAGAGTCAATATACATACAATTAACTAAATTGTGTTAATTAAGAGCAGCTGGTAAGATACATTGGATCATGTAGCAACGATTTCATAAGTTTGGATTCTTAATTAATTAATTTGTTCTTTTATTGGGATTTGGCTTTAATGTATTGATATAATAATACATTAATTATTTTTATAACTAAAATATAAAATATATTATCTGAATGTTGAAATTTATAAACATAAAATCTTAAGCTAAAATAAATTTTAAAATTTTAAAAAGTAAAAAATAGATATTAATAACTTGAAATATTTAACACAAAAATTAAAATATTAAATAAAAATTTTGAAACAAAATTAACATAATTTTATATATACACTTGTATTATAATCAATATTTTTTAATCAACGGATACTAACTTCAAGGCGCCATTGGTTATATGCTTGCATGCATTTTTACAAAATACCATAATCAATTAATATGACAAGTATGCATCTTTAAGAGTATCATGATGAAATCTTAAATATTTTTTTTCCTAAAATGTATATTAATATTTTTATATAAACTAAATTTATTGTTTTTTTCATGGTCAATTCGATGACATAACTCACCTTTAAATAATAGAACCCAAATTTTGGTTCGTTTTTAAAAACATTATTGATTTACGTAACCTAAATTAAATCCAAGGTATGGATGCAGTACCAGTACAGCCTAGTTATTAGAAAAAATTCAAAGTTACAGCTTCACGCATTAAAGGTGATAATTACTATCACTTAATTAACTTAAGAGAGGTACAAAAACGACTAATGGATTTTGATCGGCCACGTACCTAGATTGGACAACGAAAACGAAATTGATTATAGTCTTCTAATTGAATGCGCAATAACATTGAGACCAAACTCACATGCATGGTCCTAATGTTACAAGCACCAAAAGCAAGAAAGAATGAACGGAAACATTTGAGAATCTGGTAATTGACTCATACAAAACGGTGATTTGAATTGAGATGTTGATGGTGGTCGAAGCGGTCCAAAATCCCAATGGCACCCAACTAAAGTGTTGTTCTCCTTCAATTCAAGAGCTTCTTTTTCAACTTAAATTTCCGCTAAAGGGACGACCAAAAAGGAAAAGGCCCACGAACAGTACATACTGCTAGTGCTTGTGGATCAATTTGTGACTTACAATGTTTTATAATTAATAATATGGCACCATGATTTGGCCCAGATAGGTGGCGGTACCTTACCAAGATGTTAAGAGGAAAAAGCCCTTCAGTTGATAAAAAGTGTATTTAAGAGGAACACCATGACCCAGTAATCCTCTAGAACAGAAGAGTTTCTTATTCCTCCATGTCCATGATATTCAACTCAATTGAATCCAGTGGTTCCTCCGCAACGTTGACGATCTTCATGGCATTTGAACAACCACTGTCATTCACATCTCTGCGTGGGTCCTTAAACACCCGCGAATGAATAAGCTTGTTGCACTTCAAAGAGTAAGAGAGACATCAATTTTCACATTAAAATTTTTGCCAATTACTGCATTTAAAAGAGTTAACTAAGACGTATGTCCTATCAATTTCTCATTATTAACGAGACATAAACATTGTTTGGTGCGTGTAAGAGATGTAACACATTCACATGCTAGAAAAGATGTGACTATCGAATGCAAGCGACACCTCGTTACAAATTCACATGCTAGAAAAGACGTGGGTGGCGAGTGCAAGCGACACCTCTAATACACCTGGTACTCAAGCCTATAATTTGTGAGTGTGATTATAAGTCTCCTCGTTAAATCTGTTAGGTCTTAATATAATTAATAAGATACAATTCAAAGATTATATGTAGATCATTAAATAATTATTTATGAATTAAAAATAGAGAAAAAAATAATTACAAGAATTTATATTTAATAAAATAAGTTCTCAAACCTTAATATCTACTAATTATCAATTCAGAAATTATCTAAGATAAAATATTTTTAAGTTTAAATTCGTTATTTTAATTTGCTCGATAATACAACATGATAAAATAACAATTTGAATCTGACTTATGGACCACAACTCTTAGTAATATTATTTATATATTAGATCAATTAAGTTTTTATAAATCCTAATTGACCTGTAGTGATTTTTTATATATTAATAGGTCATACCTAATAAATATCTCTAGAATCCATATAAGATCTGTTGACATTTATGTCATACACTCATAACTTTTGATGATAACAAAATAAGTAAATTATCAAGATAGTGTTGACAAAGTTATGTGACAACGATGAAAAGAAAAAGAAGAGCAAGTCATGAAAAAAGTGCATTTCATATATATATATATATATATGTAAAATTTACAAAAAGAAAAATGCATTTATTTAAACTCACAAGAATAGCTCAAAAACTCTTTTAAGTCTTTTTAAACAAATCCTAAGTTATTTTTCAAGGCATTCAAATAGGTAATAACTTCATTGTTTTTAACAAATTATATAGCATTTGCAATATTATTTAAGGTCTAAAATTTTGCATCAAATTCGTGTAATTTTTTATTGACTTTAAAATCCCAAAGTGCCTCTCCTTTCAGCCTTTTTATTTTTTCAAAATCAGAGGAGTTCGGTCGAAAGAATTCACATATCCATTCGAACGAATTTTCTTAAAGGCACTTCGGTAGAACGTATTCTTCTTTCGACTAAACGAATAAATTCGGTCGAACGAATTGTACACCTTTCAAAGTCAGAGAGCCCAGTCATTTTTCAGTCGAACGTTTTATATATTCGATCGAACGAATGACTCGATTCGTTCGAACGAATCTGGGCAGATTTTACTGTAACGGCTAGTTTTTCTGGGTAACGGCTATATTTTAAAAAAAATTACAAATGGCTCATTTATTTTTGTCTCTCTAGCTTTTTGAACTTTAATATTTTACTGTTTCATTACTTTACATTGAAAAAATACATTGAGTTTATCTATTTGCATTTCTTCTTGATATACACTATCTTAGAGAGAGAAAGAGCTTCATTATTTATATTTGTTTTATTTAAGGAAGTGTAATCTTTCATTTTCTCTTGTATATTCAGATACCTTTATAAAGAAAAGAGGGATTCTTTTCATGGTGGTTTGATTGTATATCACTTGGAGAAGTGATTTATTTGTAAGGTTTGGAGTTGAACCCGTAAAATTTTCATATTGTAAAAGTTAGAGCCTTGGTTGATAAGGCTTGTTTAGTGAAAAATGCAAGGGGTACTTAAAGGAAGTGGACATAGGCTTAGAGTTAGCCGAATCACTATAAAACCGAGCTTGCAAATAACTCTTTTCCCTAACCTCTCTTTTGTGTTCGTATTTGGTAGCTGTGAATATTAAAATTGTGTGAAGTTTATCTTAATTTTTTTTAAACCCAATTCATATCCCCCTATTGGGTTGCCTTAATGGGATTTCAAAATCACTTAATAGCCTTATTTAATTAGATAGTATACAATATAATTATTATTTAATATGTTACCCCACATGTAAAAAATTAAAACCAATAATCTCTCAATTGGACTATATATTATATCTTAAAATAATTATATTATCATGTGTGCACACTAAAATATCTATCTTTTCTTGAAACATATCTTTAATTATAATCTGGTCCATTTATTATATTAACATGAGATCAAAGCAGTTTTTATTACATAAATTTGTAACTTGATCCATCAATGGTCACCATACCAATATATTCAATGATATAGATCAAGTGTGGATATGTAAAATAAAAATTACGCGTAATGTGATCTTAATATGCCTATTTTTAACTAGTCATACTTTATTCTTTAGTGAGTTTATACTATACCATAATAGGTAAAACACATTTAGAGTATGAAATAAATCATATATTTTATTCTATAAAAAATATATACAAAATATGTTTAAAATTATAAAATATCAAAATACAAATACCCACTAAAATTGTACATTATCAAATAATTTAACACTCATTTAAGCAATATGCTTATGAAATACTTTGGATGGTAAGCCTTTAATGAGTGAATCTACAACCATAGAGTTTATGTCAATATGTTCTATACATACCTGATGATCTCAATTAGATTATGTACCCAAGTATAGGTAGTCTTGTTATAGTATAGTCTGGTGAGTCCAAGTGTCGT
>JAVXUL010000019.1:8740719-8751349 GCA_035590515.1 Trichilia minutiflora
AAAAAAAATTATGATAAAATTTTATCATAAATATTATACATATAATTAAATATTACTAACATGTAAAAAAATATATTATAATTATAAAATGTGTCGTTTTGTGTATCCTACGTGGATAGATAGGCAAAACGACGTCGTTTTGATAAAGAAATTTATAACAAAATTCTGTTACAACTATTATAAATATAATTAAATATTAGTGACGTGTAAAAAGATAAAAAAAATTATATTATAATCATAAAAGGCGTTGTTTTGTGTATCCTACGTGGACAGATAGGTAAAATAACGTAGTTTTGATAAAAAAATTTATTACAGAATTTTGTTATAAATATAATTAAATATTACTGTCATATAAAAAAATTAAAAAAAAATTATATTATAATCATAAAATAATGTCGTTTTGTGTATCCTATGTGGACAGATAGGTAAAACGACGTCGTTTTGACAAAAAAATTGATGACGAAATTCTGTCACAAATATTATAAATATAATTAAATATTATTGACGTGTAAAAAATAAAAAAAAAATTATATTATAATCATAAAACAACGTTGTTTTGTGTATCTTACGTGGACAGATAGATAAAACAACGTCGTTTTAACAAAAAAAATTGTGACAGAATTCTGTTATAAATAATATAAATATAATTAAATATTATTGACATATAAAAAAAAAATTATATTATAATCATAAAACAACATCGTTTTGTGTATCTTACGTAGACAGATAGGCAAAACAACATCGTTTTGACAAAAAAATTTATGATAGAATTCTGTCATAAGTCTGTAAAATCTTAAAAATTTTATTTTTATGACAAAATTCTGTTATGGTAACTAGGTAAAAAAATATAATATTTTCTGTGATATTTATGTGACATAAATTCTGTCGTAATTGGTGACAAATATTTATTTGTAATAGAATTTTGTTACAATTTGTTACAGAAAATAATTTATGACAGAATTCTGTAACAAGTATTCTGTCATCAAAGACCATTTTTTTAATAGTGAATATATCGGTATTAAGTTTGTAAAGAGATGAATAAGACTCATATTTAATTACATCATTAATCATCGAAAATTGACATAAAATAATACGAAGAATTTTGAAAATAAAAAATTGGGCTTATAAAATCCTAATATTTAATTTATTATTTCTTAGCATATACTATGAATTAGTCAGCATACAATATAGCAATACGAAACATATAACGAGGAGAATAAAAACCTTAAATTTTTAATCATATATCACAACAAAATCAAAATAAAATATGACCACGATTCATATGATTATAGGAAAAAAATATATTAAAATAATTTATAATTGATTTTAAATCATATATATCTTGACTTTGATACCACATGTAAGAATTAAAATTTTTTAATTTCTAAAATGTTATATATACTATTGTAGAATATAATTATGAGTTAGAATGTGTATATATTTTGACTATTGAGACAGCGTTCTAAAAGTTAGATCTTTCTCTTTATTCTCTAACTCTAAGTATGTTTTTCAATGAGATAAAGATAATTTTTTTTTAAGATTTTTTAGTACCTTTAGTGTTTTTTTTATATATAGAATTAGAAAAAGAACCTAATTTAATTTCAGTTAGTTTTTACTAGACCTTCTCATTAAAAGCTTCATATAACTTAAGCCTACACTAATCGTCAAACTATTCCATTAATAATGTTAAACCTAATTTTTTTTAATTATATAATTAAATTTATTTAATAATTATATTATTAATTTTTTTAATAAAATTATAATAATAATTAATATCAACTCATACAAAATTCAACGGAGAGTTGAAAAAATATTTTATGGCTGAAAGCTCAATTGATTGTAGGCTTCGAATTGAGTGTGCAATAATTTTGAGACCAAACTCATCACGTTTACGAAAGCGCATGGTCGTAAACGTTGATGCGTATGCGTATTAACTATGCATACAGTATACGGGTAGGGTACCTGTGTGCATTTAGTTATGGGCGTGGCCGCGTGGCTATTCTAATTTTTCTAATTTTAATTTAAAATTTTTTATTGTATCGTTATAAATCAAAAACTACGACAATAAAGTTGAGCTTATATGATAGCATGACGGTAATGTTACAAGCCAAAAGGACAAGAAAGACTAAACTGAAGCTCTTTGAAATCTCATAATTGATGGTGATTTGAATTAAGGTGCTGATGGTGGTAGAAGTGGGCCAAAATCCCAGCGACACCTAACTAAATTGTTGCTCTCCTTTCAACTTAATTTCCGCCAAAGAGAAGGCCGAAAAAGGAAAGACCGACAACCTGTACATATGCCAGTGCTTGACAGCTTGTGGTTGTGGATCAACTTTTGCCTCATCACGTTTTATAACTAGTAGTGTTCCATCAAGACTTGGCCAGATAAGTAGCAGTACCTTACCAACATGTAAAGACGGAATAAGCTCTACAGTTGATTAAAAATAGGCAGACATAGTTTTCCCCCATCGAATCCAGTGGTTCCTCCATAATCGGTAATAATCTTCATGGCATTTGAATGACTCCAGTCATTCTTAGAACTCCGTGGGTCCTTAGACATCGTGAATGAATAAGTTAGTTGCACCTCAAACAGTAAGAGATACATCAATTTTCACATTTCACCCATTGCCAATTATGCATTTAATGATGTCACCAGACAAAAAGAGTTAACTAATATGTAAGTACTATCATTTTAACTCACTTGTGGTTAACTTCGTTGGTAGTGATGAATTCTGGATTGTGTGGTTAGGTGTACGGTTTGCGATTCGATTCCTGGGATGCGCTGTAATTTAAGAGGGGGGCCGCAACAGTGGGATGCTGTGCTAACTCTCCCCAAGATTAGTCGAGGTGTGCGTAAACTGAACAAAAAAAAAATACTATCATTTTATCATTATTAACAGTGACATAAACTATGTTTGCTGAATTAGGTGGTGCAATATCGAAATTGTAAGAGATGTCACAAACTCATATGCTAGAAGAGATATGTTAGCATGTGCAAGCGACACCTCCAATTAATACACATAACACTCTGCGCCTATAAATGATGAGTGTGAATACAGGTAAATTGATCTTTCTCTCTCTTTTTTAGTTGAAATTCTACCAAAGTCTCCCTAAATTTTCTCCCCCTAAACATTTTGAATTGTTTGTGCAATTTGACCGTCGGAGTGATCATCAACAATTATAACCTTGTTTTGTTGTAAATGTAAAAGTAATGCCCCACATGACATAATAATAACTATTAACTAATCAAATGAATCGAATTTGTTGAATTTATCACTTGATATGAAAGTTTAAGCGTATAGATAAGGTTAGACAACTGTATTTAAGTCGTTTTTAAGTTATGCCTGAATCCTGGGGCATGTAAATTGCTTCCAATATAGCAGCAATATAATTCAGCACTAAAAGTCCGGAACCAAGGAACGCAATGTTTCTTACTTCAAGCTTTGTTGCTAAAGTTGATATTTGAAATTTACGATCTCCCACAACATCCGAAAGATCTTTCGTAACAGCAATGACCAGTGAAAACAATGTCATAAAGGTTGTAATGAAAGCTACAGTTGCATTCCATTCGAATGAGAGTCCAACGGCAGTTCGGGTGGTATAATATACAACAAAGTTAAGAAAAAGTTCCCCGCACCGTGGCAATTATAAGAAATGCAGCAACAGCAAATCTCTTCATTCTATAGGGAGGAACAGAGTAGATGGTTGCAAAAAACAGAGTAGGAGAGTAAAGAGAAGTGATGAAGAGACCAAAGTTCAATCCAAACAATCAAGAGACCAGTCACCTCAGCTTCCACGCTCAATTGGTAAGGAAGCCCCTGGGTACCTAAATTCTCATAACTTATTAAATCAAATTAGGTTTTCAAATTTGCACTATGTTAGAGTTATCTTACATTAACTATATTTAGTTCTATATGATAAATATAGTTATTTTTATTTTATATTCTTATGTTATGATATCATGTAGTTAAGTTATCTTAACTTTAATAAAAAAGGAAAAATAAGGAATGTTAAATTACTTAAATACAATTGTCTGGATTTTTATCAAAAAGACTTAACTTTTAGATTAAATAGTAAGTGAATTCATCACGACATCAGAGCTAAATTTAAATTGTTAGTATTGCCAGCAAATTTAAATTTTCAAAACATTTAATTTTCATGGAGAAAAACATTAACTTCTTTCAATAGTAATATTAAATTTTAATTAATCATGATATATTATTAAAATTTGGGCTTTAATAAATTACTCATAGATTTATATTTATATTTATAGCATATGCTCTCATTGATCACCTTGTTCTGGTTATCAATTCACAGCGTCCATCAATAATATCACTATCTTCTTTGCGTTTTTCTTTATTTTATTATATTTATTGCATCTTGTGATAGTTTCTGAGTTGAAGTATTACGAAACATTTTCTTTTTCTTAGATAAAAAAAATATCAATTTATACGATATTTAAATTATAACATTCAATCGAATATAAGATCACATGTAAACTTACTAAAACTTCTGAATTATGATATCCTCTTAAAAAGAATGCACTTATTGAAATCGAATATAAAACTAGTACAAAATTAACCGTTTAATATATCTATAATCATCAACCCACACCCCTTTGGGATTATTTTATGTAATTTATTGTTAAAATATTGAGTCATGCCGTTACTGGTACCCTATGCAAAATGCAATTTGTTTTGCAATATGTAGTAAATGTTCAAGAGGTCATAATAAATTTCAAATTATTTTATGTAAGATAAATAAATTATAAAAATTAATCATCACTCTAATATTCCTTTTCTAAAATATGTTAACCTAAATTTTATATTTTTCAAGGACTTAGGCTATATTTTATTATATGTAATAATACAACTATTTAATTGGTAATACAAAACTTTAAACCTTTTCGCATTTGATAAATAATCCATCACTCGATAAATGTTAATATTGGTCTGGTAATTATTTAAACATTTTATGTTGTGTCAGGCAGTTATTGGCTGGCTGAACAAAGATGTGGACCCACCTACCATTCAACTGTTTTAACTACCAGTCTTCTCCAACCTGGAGAATCGAAAGGCTACTCAGTAACCGAGTTACACAACCCGAGTCACACTCCCCGAAAGAGTAAAGATAACCTTTTCTCTTCCTACACGCTCTCTAGAAACCTCTCACAGAAACGCCGCTGATAGAATTTATCAATTCGGATCGCCTGAGTCACCGCCATTAGCTCCGTAGTCAGTCACACCTCGTTCATTAAACGACAATGCTCAAAGGCAAGTTGAAGCTCCCCGAAAAGGCGCGCCGTGTGTTTCCCGATCGTCTTGGGAGCTTGGTCGCGGGTTTTAATGATAATGAGGATGAAAATGGACATTCCGATTGGGGTTTCGATTTTGAGTGTGGTGAAGAGCTTGAGATTTTACAACCTAACGTGTCTGTGTCTGGTCGAGAGAGTGAGGATGATAACTATGTGGAGATTAGAGAAGAACAATTCGATCAAAGGGTCCGTCAGAAACACGAAAAAGATGGTTCGGTTTCCGTATCTGTTAAGGATGTTTACGCTGCAGATGAAAAAAGGTCCGATCTTCAGTACGAGGTGAGAGATTTCATTCATTGTTTGATTTATAGATAATTTCAATTTCATTCGATTGGATTATCATAATTTAATTAGTCCAATATCGCAATTGCAGTAACAATAAGCTTAAGGTTGTCTTAACATTTAGATTTTTAGTTCCTAGCTGTAGTAGATGGATAGAATAGTCATCGTCACTCATGGGATATTAAATATCAATATAAATGTGATACTGAGGGACAAGCACTAAAAATTTTTCAGGTCGAGTACGTAGTAGAAGGATAATGATCTCGAGCAACTTTTTTTCACAAGTTCGAGTATATGGGACCGTATATGCGTAGTATATATTTTATGTCAAGTCCATATATAAAAACATTGCATAAAACAAAAGGAGAGGTAACCCCAAACATTTTGATTCTTGAGAGATTTCTAATTCCCAAATATACCTCTAGTTTGAACTCGTTTCTTGTAATGTGGCCAATTGAAAGTTTCATCTTGATGTTTTATCTAAACAATGCGTAGGATATATAGCGGAGGTGGGATAAAATAATTTATCCAACTATCAATCCATAGTCATCAAGTATTTTTTGTTAATCTAGTGAGCTACATATCGTGATGTTCAGCTAATTAAAATAATTAAAAAAAAAAACATAAATAAGTGTTAAAAGAATGATTCTACAAAAACAAATAAAAGGAAAATTTTTATTAAATGAAAAATTATTATAAATAGGATCAAAATTTACTTTCTGAAGTAATTTAAATTCCAATTGATCAAAAAGAATCCTAAATAACCTACTAAATTTGACCAGAACTTAAACTGGTAAATATAAAATACTTTCTGCAAAAATTTAACCATATTCTGCCATACCCCCACTTCTAAAATTTTATGTTTTTTTGGACCTTCAAACCTTTTGAATGTCTATGGTACCTTTAACAAATAATACAAATTCTCTTTAACTTTTTCAAAGTAAAGGCCTTAACCCATTTTAAAATTTATATATTTTTAAATTTCTAATAGCTTTTATTGTAATATATTCTTGCAATAAAATGTTTTGCACGAGAGAATATTCTGCAATAAATTATGTCTTTGTGTATATATACATTAGATTATTATTTGGGCATATCCTAAGTTAATAATGCAATATAATTTTTTTATATAAACTAATTTGATTAAATTATATTGTTATTATATATTATATACAAATATAATTTTTTTTTTAAAATTACATAAATTTTTCTTTATTTTAATATAAATATAAATATATGACAATTATATAATATTACAAATTAATTTGTGTAGCAAATTTGTATTATGATATCGTCGTATCCTCATTTATTGTCAAATTTGATTAATAAAAATTGCTTTTTCATTCCGATGCCAAAATGCGTCACTACTTTTCTACTGATTCATTATCCCAGTAAACAAACGGCTTGATTGTATATGCATATCCTCTTTTTATTTTGAGGTTTGATAATTGTTCTGCATAGCTCATTTACATGTTTATGAATTCATGTGATCAGCTATCACAGGAGGAGATAAATTTGGAAAAACTACAGAGAATTGCTGATCACTCAGGGCTTCCTGAGGGAGGAGGTTTGCGGGCTACAGCTTGGAAGGTAGGGTTTTCTTGTTCTCTTACTATTGTGTGTGGTTATGCCAGCTTACTATTCTGTTCGTGCTGTTTATTAGAACTGCGTCTCAGAATTTCGAAGTTAATCGACAAATATTTGTTTTTTATTTTTTTGGCAATTTTAATATGCGTGAAATGTGATGCTTTATATACGTCCAAAACAGAGAGAAATAAACTACCATAAACAACGTGATTGTTCATTCTAAGATTAAATTTAAGTCAATTGATAACTCTTTGGTTCTGAGGATTTGATATTGCTAATAAACATAAAGCATAGCCAGAAAATATGACTTCAAACCTTGGTATATCAATCGTCTTTTCTTTTCAATCTTTAGCAGAAACTTGTTGGAAAGTTGGTATCTTAAATTTAGACAGTCGACAAATTGCCAAAAAGGGAATGCTAACCTGGCATATTAATTCTGAAACGCCATAGGGCTATGAATGCAAAGGAAATTCACTATACATTAAGACAATTCCCCTCCATTTTTGTTCTCTTCTGCTGTTGGTTACAGAAGTTTATAATGTTTCGGATGAACATTCTTTTCAGTGAAATTTGTAAAACAATCCAATGCTTCTTTCTGAATGGTTGGGAGAGAACCTATACAAGCAACAAAATTGACACTCTGGTAAAACAACTACTTATTGACGTTTATTATTTTTGCAAGAATCTAGAATTAAACAGTTGAATCAGATTAATTTAATAGTAAAAGAAAAGGCTTAATTGCTGGGAGGTTTCAAAATTGTCAAGGTTTTATTTCACACCATTGCTGCTATCCTACATGTTATAGTTTTAATACAAATTAGATGTTTCACGGACAAAATCTCTTTACATTCTATGCTATCAGCTGCTCCTGGGTTATTTACCTCCTTCGCGTCACTTGTGGGAAAAAGAGCTTACTGAGAATCGGCAGAAATATTCTAAGCTAAAAGAGGAACTTCTCTTGAGTCCTGTAAGATGCTATCTACCCTGCACCTTTAATCTAGTCAATAGAGTGAAAAATTAGAAGTAGATGAATTTCTTACACACAACTGCACCTTTAATCTTAGATTCTCAGTTAATAGTCTGAAAAATTTAGAAGTAGATGAATTTCTTATACTCATCAAATGGGATCCAATAGTTGTGGTTTGTGCCTCGGTGGCTACCATACACTAATCAAAATCTTAAATCTAGACAGTCAGAATTTAGAAGTACTAGAGAAGAAGCACTAAATTCCCATGAGCAGAATGCTGACGGTGATGTTGATGGACCACTTAGGCGACAAGAAATCTCTCATGAAGATCACCCTTTGAGTAGTGGTAAGGCCAGTGTTTGGCATCAATATTTCCAGGTATCATCTCTTATTCATTTCCAGGTGTCTTTTGAACTTCTTGTGCTACGGCTGAGCTGATGTTTATTGATATGGATACTTGTTATAGCATATAGAGATAGCAGAACAGATTGATCGTGATTTACCACGCACACATCCTGATATGAAATTCTTCTCAGGCAATACATCATTCAGTGGGAACCACCGGGTATATCCCTCTCACCCCCATCCCTTGGTCTCTCGCGTACTTAGGACGGATTTTCTTTTTAAGAGATGGATTTCGATATTCAAACCAAGTTATAGTTCTCCTCATGTTAACCACATGCTTTCATCTCAAATTATACCAATAGATGAATTCTTATGTAATCTTTTCCTAGTTTTTTGGTTGCCTGCGCGTCTTAAGATTTTTGCTTTAAGGATGCATGTTTTGTGTTGCCATTATTGCATTGCTCTTTTTAGTTATTAACTTGAACTATTGAGATCTGTCAATAAAAGAAGATCGAATCTTTTCCTAGGACAAGCAAAAGATGGAGTCTCCCCTACTAACTCAATGATGCATTTTCTTCTGTAGGAAGCAATGAGGAATATTCTTCTCCTATTTGCAAAGCTAAATCCAGCCATCCGCTATGTTCAAGGCATGAATGAAGTCTTGGCACCAATATACTATGTATTTAGTACTGACCCAGACGAAATGAATGCTGTAAGAATGATACCAAGTTCTTGGTTCTCTTAGACTGGAATCATTTGCGTTGCTTTGTATAATATCCTCTTGGTTCCAAGTAGGTACCATCATACTGATTTCAATGTATAATGTTTAATTACAGGCAAATGCAGAAGCAGATAGTTTTTCTTGTTTTGTTCGTCTCTTGAGTGACTCGGTGGATCACTTCTGTCAGCAATTGGATAATAGTTCAGGGGGTATCCTTTCAACTCTTTCCCGCTTGGCAGAGTTATTAAAAACTAATGATGAGGAATTGTGGCGGCATCTTGAATTCACAAACAAGGTAAAATTAAATTAATTGGAATTATAGCAGAGGAGACTGCTTTTAAGCTACATTATGACATCTTCTACAATATGCTAATTATCATCAATATGTGCGTTCCCATATTCCATGAAAACTTACGTATTGTGTACCAATGAACAGATTAAACCACAATTTTATGCATTCAGGTGGATAACTTTGCTACTTACTCAAGAATTCAATTTGCAGTCCATCTTAAGAATTTGGGATTCTCTTTTGAGTAATCCCTATGGCATTCAGGTCTCTGTCTCCAAAACTTACTCTGTGGAATGGCCAATAACCTATACGAGTCTTGTACCATTTTATTTAGTTTTCATTTCTTTCTTTGAGCAAACACAACTTTATGCAGGATATGCTGCTGCGTATCTGCTGTGCAATGCTGCTGTGCATGAAAAGCAGGCTACTGAGTGGCGATTTTATATCCAACTTAAAGCTATTACAACACTACCCGGATATTAACATAGATCACCTTCTTAAGGTGGCTCGAGAGCTAAGTTCCGACACATCTTCCTATCAATTGTCTCCGTAAACTAACAGTATTTAATGCACCTTGTCTATGCAAACATCTGTGTTTTTTTAAGGGTTTGTGATTATGATCTGATAGCTCTTCTTTTATCTAATCCGAAATGTTACTGGAGTGTTGACGTATTTTGTTTTTGAACATTCTATGTTTTCCTTTTTTCTATGTTGTAAATGGAATCAGAATTCGATACGAAAGCAACTATCCCCTTATCTACTTTGGATCTTAGCTCGATTGGCTTCTTTGCGCTTTATAGAAATTCTGATAATGAAGGGTCAGTGACATAATACTTCCTGAATGATTGTCAGTGGCGCCATAGAATCTACTGATGAAATCAGATCGGGTCTCCGTTTTTTTTTATCAAATCGGTATTCACTCCGGTTTAAACTGAATATGAACTTTTTACTTTAAATCTCATCCGATTTAAACACATAATCGATTTCCTGATCTTATTTAAAACCAAACCGGTATCTGATTTAAAATAGATATCGATTTTATTTTTTTAAAAATTAAAAATAAAATTAAAAATTTTATAATTCTTATAATTTAATTTTTTTTTTAAAATAAATTTTAAAAATCTT
>JAVXUL010000019.1:8751449-8763130 GCA_035590515.1 Trichilia minutiflora
AACAATCTCTAGTTGTTGCGTGTACACGGTCTCTGAATCTTTTAGTATCCTCGTGAGTCAAACTGGCCTCGAACCTCGAATTTGTCTTCCAACACTTGTTTTCTTTTACACACAAGTCAAGAATAATAAAATCAATCTTGCTCGGATGTTGTGGGATTCCGAGATAGTGTAAAAACTAATTTTTTATACTTTATCCTTGTATTTTCAAGGATTCTTGAATCTTGAGTGATCAAATCAAAATTCTGAGGCCACAAATCAATCTGGAACGTCGAAAAACCTTGGGGTATCAAATTTCAGCTCGATCGAAGCTTGTTTGGGCCCTGAACCGGGCTTGCGAAATTCTATCGGTTCAACCGAACTGGAAATGACTCGAACCGAGCGGTCTGGTTAGACCGGATCGGCTGATGAACAGAATCTGGGCTTGACTGAACCGAATTGGATCGAGTTTCCTGAATCAGGTTTGAGCCTGTCTGAACCGAACCGAGTCTACCCGAACCGGAATGAACCGAACCAAACTAAATCGAACTGGATCTAAGTCACCCAAATCGGGTCTAGACTGGTTTCGATCGGTCGACGCGTGCATCACACACACCAGTCGTTGACATGCGCGTGGTCTCCATGCGCCTTCAACCTCTAGGCGCGTGTGACACACGCGCCCGATGATGTTCTGTTTTCTTGCTTTTTCGGTCGATTTCGACGTTCGTTTTCAACGATTTTGGTACCGTTGGATTCGTCTTGACGAGTAGAACAGATCTAGATCAAGAAACACTTGAAACAATCGTGAAATTTGATCAGAAAATGAAGAATACTTTTCTGCCATTTTCGGACTTCTCCTGCAAAAATTTCGGCTCTGATACCACTGTTGAAAATCGTTGACACCATCGTGAGACTGGTGGTTGCATGCAGGAATATCCAAAATCCTAAGGTAGAAGGTGGAAGGTGGAACCAAGGCTTCCATATTTTCTCCAAGTTTTTCTTTCTAAAAACTTACACCTTCCACCAGTATTCTTTTGATCCTTCTCTTGATCTCCATTTTATGTCTTTGCTTGCCTATTTATAGACAACTCAACGTACGAATTAATGCAATTATTCAATAAATAATTACAATATTTCACTAATAATGACTTTTTATCATTAAATGTGTTCTTTTACCATTAACCATATCCTAAAGGATATAACCCCATATGTGATCATTAACTTTGATCACATATTTCCAACATAATTAATTTTATTGAAGTTTACTAAACATGTATTTTAATTTTGTGTTAATTGTTATTTCTTTTTTTTGAATTAGATCATATTAAATTTGTATTTTTTGCTCTTAACTTAATATATGCAGATAATATGTTAATTAATTCAAAGTTATTTAATTTTACAAATAGCAATCAATTTTGGGCTGTCGCCTACCCGTAGTATAACATAAATCAAACATATTTTATTTGGTTTAATTTTTTTCTTAATTTGATTGAGTTGTGTTGTATAACTGAATTTAAAAAATAAAATTATAAAAAATATTTGATATCAATAACTTTTTGTGGGACTCGCTCATATTTTATTTTATATTTTAATTTTCATCTGATAATAAGTATGAAGTAAAATAAATTATATGGTTATAAAGACTCAAAATTAAATTTGTTTTATAAATAATTATAATTTTTTTTGAATTAGTTTGATTTAGTCTTAATTTAATTCAAACCAAACCACGCGACTCCTAATTTTGAGTATTTAATTTATTTGCGGTTATTAATTATTTGAATATTTAATGGAATATATGAATTATGGTGTAAAGAAAGAAAGATTTTATAAAAGTATATTCAAAATTTAAAATTGTTTGAAGTAAGATAAATAAATTAGAAAAATCAATGAAGTGTACTAAATTTTTACAGTGCATTGAGCAATTACAAAGGTAAGGTTAGAGTATCGACTATTTCGAGTTGCAAGTAAGGATACAAGCTTGTATTGATAAACTATGTTCAAGAGGTACATATAATAAATTTCGAATTATTTTAAGTTAAATAAATTAATAATATTTGAGATACAAATATTTTTTATTTAAATCTTTGTGTTCAAACTAATTACGTTGAGTAATAGTATTAGTTATCAATTTGGTTCACATTATTTGTTTTTATGAATTATTTATTTTTATTAATTATATTAATTTTATATTTTTATTATTCAGTAGTATTATACCATATTAATTAATTTATATATAAAAATTTATTAAAAAAAATTTACCATGATTACTCTAAATAAATCATAAAAATCATCACTCTAATATTCCATTTTACAAATGATTTCGTAACCTAACTAAAATGATAACTTTTGTTTTTTTGCCTCTAAGGGATGTAGTTTGGTGATGTTGAGTATGAAAGATCGATTTGCGTTTATATAACGGTCTCGTATTCGATTTCTTAAGTTATCATTAGTTGTAAGAGTTTAAAACCGTCAGGATTTTTATTCGCGTGCTTGATATCACTGTAAATAATTTCTACACACGCATTTTATTGTTTAAGATCGGGTATCTCATGATCTACGTTTGTACTATACATATCTTAAAAAATGTGACCTCGTCCACGATACAATAACAATTGAATGAGTAGATTTCTTCGTTAAAAAAAAAAAAAAAAAATTGCATGTAATAAATTAATAATACATCCCATTTAACATCGCTTTATAAATAGTAACATTCGTCTTTTAATTATTTAAAAGTTTATGTTGTGTCAGGCAGCTATTAGCTGGATTATCAAAGATACGACCCACCCACCATTCAACGGTTTTAACTACCAGTCTTCTTCAACATAGAGAATCGAAAGGCTGACTCGGTAACCGAGTTGCACAACCCGAGTCACGGTCCACTAAAGAGTAAAGATAACCTTTTTCTCTTTCTGCAAGCCCTCTAGAAACCTCTTACGGTAACGCCACAAACAGAATTCATCAATTCGGATCGCCTGAGTCACCGCCATTAGCTCAGTAGTCAGTCCCAACTAGTTCGTGAAAAGACAAAGCTCAGAGGCAAGTTCATGACATCAACAAATAATATTAGAATATAAATTTTTTTTATAGTGATATATATTATATATAACTTATTTTCTTTTAGTTCCATAAATTTTTATTGATTTTAATATCAATATGAGATATATGATAATATAATATTATAAATCAATATCATTGCGTAATTGTATCCTCATTTATTGTCAAATTTGATTAATAAAATTTGTTTTTTCATTGCGATGTCAAGATGCTGCACTACTTATTCACTTATCATTGTCCCTGTAAACAAACGAATTATATACGCATATCCTCTGTTTATTGTGAGGTTTGATAATTGGTTATGCATTCCTTGTTTACAAGTTTATGAATTCTTTGTAGAAAATTAATTAACTTAAATCGTACATATATGAGATAGAACACAAAATATAGAATAAGATTCGTACTTATTTGAGTCATGAATACTGTATTCTAGGACTAACTCTTTCTCCTTATTTTCTGTATCTGTGATAGCCTTTGCAATGGAATAAAAGTATTAGATTTTTGTTTACCCTTTCTTTTCTTTATATGGCATTAGAGAGAAGATCTCGTTCACTTTAATTGATTTTATTAAACTTTCCCGTCAATGCACTGGAAAATTTTGAAGTCGATGAATTTCTTACACACATCAAAAGGGTGCAATAACTGTGGTTTGTGCCTCAGTGGTTACCCTACACTGATCAAAATCTTAAATCTAGACAGTCTGAATTTAGATGGATTCAAGAAGAAGCACTAAATTCCAATGAGCAGAATGCTGACAATGAAGTTGATGGACCACTTAAGCGACAAGAGATCTCTCATGAAGGTCACCCTTTGAGTAGTGGTAAAGCCAGTGTTAAGCAGCAATATTTCCAGGTATCATATCTTATTCATTTCAGGATGTCTTTTGAGCCTCTTGTTCAACAGCGAAGCTGATGCTTATCGATATGGGTACTTGTTATAGCATATAGAGATAGCAGAACAGATTGATCATGATTTACCAGGCACACATCCTGATATGAATTCTTCTCAGGCAATACATCATTCAGTGGGAAACACCAAGTACATCTCTCTCATCCCCATCCATTGGTTTTTTAGTACTTAGGATTGATTTTTCTTTGTAAGCGATGAATTTCAATTTTCAAACCAAGTTATATTTCTCTCCATGTTAGGCACGTGCATTCATCTCAAATTATAGCCAATAGATGAAATCTTATACCATCTTACCTAGTTTCGGTTGCCTGCCCTGGAGAAGATGATTTCTACTTGTCATAATCTCAAGATTTTTGCTTCAAGAATGCATGTTTTGTATTGCCATTATTGCATTCCTCTTTGTAATTCTTAACTTGAACAATCGAGATCCATCAAATACAAGAAGATCGAATCTTTACCTAGCACAGGTAAAAGATAAACTCTCCCCAACTAACTCAATAATGCCATTTCTTCTCTAGGAAGCAATGAGGAATATTCTTCTCCTATTTGCAAAGCTAAATCCAGATGTGCGCTATGTTCAAGGCATGAATGAAGTCTTGGCACCAATATACTATGTATTTAGTACTGACCCAGATGAAACAAATTCTGTAAGAATCATACTATGTTCTTGGCGCTCTTAGGCTTGATTCATTTGCATTCTGTTGTATAATATCCTCTTGGGTTCCCAAGTAGGTACCATCATGCTGATTTTGATGTATAATATTTGAATTCAGGCAAATGGAGAAACAGATAGTTTTTCTTGTTTCGTTCGGCTTTTGAGTGACTCTGTGGATCACTTCTGTCAGCAAGTGGATAATAGCTCAATGGGTATCCTTTCAACTCTTTCCAGCTTGGCGGAGTTATTAAAACTAATGATGAGGAATTGTGGTGGCATCCTGAATTCACAAACAAGGTAAAATTAAATTAATTGGAATTATAGCAGACACTAAGGAGATTTGCTTTTAAGCCGCATTAAGACATCTACAATAAGCTAATTGGGATCAATTTGTGTTTTCCCATTTTTCATGACAACTTGTATCTTGTGTACTAATGAACGGATTAAGCCACAATTTTATGCATTCAGGTGGGATCACTTTGCTACTTACTCAAGAATTCAATTTGGACTCCATCTTAGAAATTTGGGATTCTCTTTTGAGTAATCCTTGTGGTATTCAGGTCTCTGTCTCCAAAACTTACTGTGGAATTGTCAATAACTTATACGAGTCTTGTACCTGTTTATCTAGTTTTCACTTCTTTCTGAGAGCAAACACGACTTTATGCAGGATACACTGCTGCGTGTCTGCTGTGCACGAAAAGAAGGCTACTGAGTGGTGATTTTGTATCTAAAATTTTTTTACAAAACTACCCGGATAACAACATAGACCACCTTCTTAAGGTGGCACGGGATCTAAGCCTCGACACATCTTCCTATCGCTTGTCTCCATAAACTTAAAGCACTTAACCTTGTGTATGCAAACATCTGTGTTATGCTTAACAAGGGTTTGTGATTAAGATCTGATAGCTCGTGTTTGATCTTACCGAAATTTTCTGTCTTGTAAATGGAATCAGAATTCGATTCGAAAGTAATTATTTCATTATCTACGTTGGATCTTAGCTCTATAAGCCTGCCCTTCTTTGCACCTTATAGGAATTCTGATAATGAAGGTTTGATGACATAATGCTTTCTTTGTGTAGCCATAGAACGTCCTCATATGAATGAGGTAGTCGTAGTAAGTGTGAGGTTTAATAAAAAATCTAGTTAGCATGTGATCAATTAAGGTAACATGATGGGTGTTGTGGATTAAACAAACAAGAATGTCCATGTGAAAGCTGTATAGTTCTTGTATCTCCACTTTCTCTGTGAACAATTTTTGACTAATTCTTTGGAGTTCAGATACGGTTGGGAACCACCCTGCACTTTCCTGGGTTCAGTATCTCGGTAATGGGAGCAGATTCCCTTTTAAAGGAAAAATTCGATTTCGATACCTGCTCCGTTTAGATGCAACAAATCTGCGAATGCTGAATAGCTCCATCCAATTTCAATTTTCTATGAATGATTTGCAAGGAAACCCCAAACCTAAGCCAAATAACTTTTGACTAAACTTGCATTATCTTTTGAAGAGTGCATACAATTCCTAGGAAACTCATTCTCATGGGAACTGAAACCTTATTTTCCCAATTTATTAATTGCTGTTACTTGTTAAGATGGTGCTTGTTTTGTGGGTTGCTTGTGAAACCAAAATTAGGATTAAAGACTATTTTGTTATCATTGGTCTGACTGGCAGATAGAGATAGATACGAGGTCCTTTATTATTGTTAATAGCCAATAGGCAGCCTTTTTACTTTTTAGAGAATTATTGGAATTTGCACTCAATATTTGTCTTTGTACACTGTATAACTTCAGACTCCAAAAGAAGTTTATGGTCAGCGGTCTTGTTCAAAGTTTGCTGAAACTATTGCCTGTGATTTCTTGTCCAACTAGGATTTCATTTTTTTAATATAAAATAGAGATTGGTTTTCAAAGTCGAATGTCTATTTTTCCCCATGGTTTTTTTCCTGCGAGGAAAAATAGACACGAAAAAATACGAACATTGCGTCCATTATTGTTCCATCAATTCCACAGGAACACGATTTGATTAATTTGGGTCCTTGTAAAGCGATAGAAGGAGACCTCACTAATTGAAACCCAATTTTGTTTGCCTCTTTCTTTCTGTTCCATCTGTTGTACTTTTGAAGGAGTAGTGATATCAATTAGAAAGCATAACTCCTAATAGTGACAAGAATGGGATCTTGTCTCAATGAACAATTATGCTAAATTAAAAAAAAAAAAAAACCCTCTTATCTTTCTACTTCATTCATCTTATATTTATCCTCAATTGTTATGTATTATTATTCTCCCATTTTATTTTGTTTGAGGCTCTATAATTTTTCAAGCCTTTAAAACCGCAATTTAAGACTACGACTTGGTACCTAATAGAATGTAACGTAACCGAACATGACAAGGTTAGGATCCATTATTATTTTATTTCCTTGGGCAGGGAATTTGGATGAATGAAGCTATGAATCTGGTTGGTGCATATGTCATTTACCTAACTTAGCTGCCGGCATCTTAAAGCTCCCATCTTTTGGCACGAGATGTTCTGACACATGTTCATGGTTTTTCAACCATAAACCACATAATAATTCAACAAAAGCAAATACTCCACGCTCCTCTCCCATGCGTGAAGGATAAATTTCTCCTTAATTAAAAGGATTTCCCATCCAGTTTCATACAACAATTAATTTGCATTAAATGAATAAAATGGACGATAAGGTGACTCAGTTTTTTTTCTAAAAACAAAAACACGAACACGAACAAGCCATTGAACTAAGGGGTAGTGCCCACCCAAGGACGGCTGGCAAATGGAGATGGCTGTAAAAGGACATTCCCTACCCAACAAAAAACTGACATCATACAAACAAAAACGAAAAAAAATTGCTCTTGGCGTTGCCCGAATTTAATTAATTGGTTGTCCAGTTACTGACGCCAGAGTCTGCGGTCCCCCTTCAACCCGAAGCCAGGAGCCCAGAACACATGCTTTCTTACGTTCATTGCCAATGTTGATTTTTTCACTGCAGAAGACAAAAAAATCTTGACGTCAAAAAAGAAAATTAAAATAAAATAAAATTCATTATCCACTTTACACGCAAATATAATATATAATATATTATATATGTTCCTTTTGATTATATTATATTAGTTTATAATATTCACGTTTGTTTGTGATTTCACACCACCATCATCATCATCTCCTTGTGAACACCGAGACCAATACCCACCGTCTTTAAACCAAGCGCATCAACTCATATTTCATCATCTCACTTATTCTCCTTTTCTTCAAATTCTCTAGTTGTTTTTTTCCCTCTGTTATAATCACTTCACTACCATGTCTTCCATATTGTGCTCACAAGGGATGGTTTTAGCCACAGCCATGGCTGCTGTCTCTGGTACTGTAATTCTTTTGGCTTTTCGACTGCAGAAATCTTCCCAAACCAACCAATTTTCCATGGATCAAATTCATCAATCCTCTCATAAAGTTCTACGCTCTTGTATCTGTTCTGGTATGACAAAATTATACCATCTCTTAATATGCAGATATTTCTCAGTCGTAGATATTCATTTTTTTTTCCTTTTGAATTTGTGTTTGTGCAGATGAGAATAAGAAGAGGGAAAAGAAAAAAAAGAGGGTGCACTTTGCAAAAGATGTAGCGGATCCAAGGAGGAATGGAGATGAATTCAGAAAGCAATATGATTTGAGAGAAGCTGCTTCTTCCTCTTCAAATTTCCAGAAGAGTGTAGAAGGAATGCCTGCAAACAGGGTGGCTCTCTACAATGGTATTCTGAGAGATCGAGTGGTGCAACGATTGTCCTATTCCTATTAAATTAATTAAAATAATGATCTACAATTAATTTGTGTTTATGTTTATCAATGATTAGATTCTCTAAGTAAGCTTCAATGAATTAGCTGGAACCCATCTCTGTACATAGTTTTTCTTCTTCCTTTTTTCCTTCTCTTTGATGAGATCACGAGAATGGGAAGATTTGAGATGGTGATGGATGGTTGTATGCAGAATTAATTTGTGAATAAATAATTTTCTTCGATTAGGAATTTCGTCCAATTTTCTTTTAAGAAAGGGGGAGGCCGACTTCTTTGTATTATCTTGTTAATAATTACATTTTAATTTATGACTATTCTCTCTTTTTTCTCTTATACTGTGTTTATTACTTGTGTGTTTCTCTCTTTCTTTTTTCCTTCTCTCGGTATATATATATATATTAATTTATGAATATTCTGTGTGTAGCTTAGTCTTGAGTCTATTGAATATTGTGTTCGTTGTATTTGAGTATGGAGCTCGAAAGTAAGTGTAAAATATCTCATATCACATGTCAATGTATGGGTTGCATCCATGCAATGTGTGAAACCATATGCAAATCCATGTGACATGATTCTCCCTTTTGTTAGCCCACAAACTTTTTTCTTCAACCAAAAAATTTAAAATATACAACAAACAGAGACCATAATATTTATTTAACCAAATCATCCTTTGCTAGGATTAAAATCATACTTGTTGTAGTCAACCAACTAATAGAAAGCAAAGGCAAGGAATTTGAAAGTAAAATCAATTCAAAATTAAATATTTATTTTTTTAATTGAATGAGAAATAAGCTGATTTTATAGAAATGAAATTTAGTATACATTTGGAGAAGGCTAGTAGAAGAACATTAGCATGCGCACTGAAAATTTTCTTGAGAGGGTTGCATATGATTTTGGAACAGAATCTTTTAAAACTAGTTGTTCTTGTTCAGCTTTGTTTGTCTTTTATTATAAATTTTTGGGATTTTGCTTTTCAGCGTTACTGTTAGGGTTAGGGTGTGGGGTGGTCAGTTTATTTCTTCTTCACTTATTTTATTTATTTATTATTATTAAATTATATTTTATGATATTAAATTCAATCAGATAATAATTTCGAGAAGGTTAGTTACTCTGCCCAGCCCAACGAACCATTCTATGCGTTGGACCAATCATCTCATCCCAATCCGTCCAATTTCAAAACAAATAATAATAATAATAACAGCAACAACAATGAAAGTAACAGAAGGAAAGCACAAAGAAGTTTTTCAAATAAACCAATCTAATAAAACAAGGTTTCATGTCTGATTTATAAGACAACCACGTAACATTACATGCCTCATCAATTAATTATTTAATGGATTTTAGTACATCATGCATCACATCGTCATATAAAGTTTAAGATTTTTATTTCTTATGTTAAATACTATTCAATCTATCATGCATAGCATAGACTTACAAATTATCATAATTTTTTTAGAATTTAAATTTTAGAATTATAAATTGTGAAATAAAAATAAATAAATCTCAATTCGTGACACTGGGTGATAACGATGGTAAGAGTTTGAGATATTGTGCTCAATCAATATCTTGAGTTTAAATTCTTATAACTGTATGATTGAGGTATTAAAATAGAGATCTCGGTTTATTTTTATATTTGATATTATTATGGATAGTGTATACGCACATACATAATGATTAAGGATAGAATTATATAGTTTATTATTACAAACTCTGTGAAAATAGATATCTATCTCGTAAATGATAATTGAGCACGAGAGGATCCAAGTTTAAAAAAAATCTCAATTCGTGTTACACGTGAGTAAAATTTTTTAAATTGAAATTATTTATTTATTTCAAATAATATCACGAAAAAAAAAACAAATACAGGCGTCCGAATTTATCCCCGAATGCTTTAAAAATCTCGTAGAGTTTCTTAAAGTTGGGGATTTAGATGAAAACAAATATAGAATATATGGTGATCTAAATTAAATTTTCGAGGTACTCCGGGGTTTTAGAATTTTTCACGGCCTATTATGGAACTTGAATTTTCTTTGCTGTGTCTGTGATCGCTCATATTTACCTCGAGATCCGGCAGCCCACCTGAACTCAACATTCAATGAATCATTTCATTTTTCAAAATACTGTAGCATTTTAGTCCAAATAAATGAAAACAAAAGGCCATGGCCATGAAATTTCCTCTTTAACTCTCCTGTGTTGGATTATTATCGATTGAAATTCAATGGAAAAAATTTTGAAATTTCAATTTAATTTGAGAAGTATTCGTGGTGGCCACTGGGATAAATGATTGTGAAAAGTAAGTAAATCAGCATGAATTCTAAATTTAGACTCAATTTAAAAACTGTTTGGACCTTCTTTCGTACATTTAAAATCTAGTTTCCATTTCTTTCTTCGTCGCCGGATTAAACTCAATATGTAAACTAAATCACTTAAAATTTGACAATATTTTATTTAAATATTAAAAATACAATAATAGCCATTTATCTCATCTTTTTCTTAAAAAATCAGATACAATTATTTATTTATTTATTTATTTATCTCATATATATTTATCTATTGTTAAAAGTAAAAAATTACATAATCAATAAATAAAAATAAATGATTAGAAAAAATTCACATACCCTTGTAACTTATAATTTAAAAAAATAATTCTCGTTATTTTTATTATTATATATTGTTATTGTCTAAAAATTAAAATAAAATTATTAAATATTTAATTACTTTTTTTATTTATAACACTAACTAAATATATAAAAAAAATAATAATAAAGAATAAATAAATATTATATCTAATTTTATTATTATATATAAGAATATGAAAGTAAATACAAATCATATTTTTTTTAAAAATAGAGGTAAGTATTTATTATTATTATGAAATATTATCAAATTTTAGGAGAAATAAGTGATAATAATCTTTATAATAAATACGCCGCAAAATCAAGCCTAAATTTCGAAAAGAAGTTGAAAGATATATTCCATCTACAAAATTTATTTGGAATTTCTACTATTCCATTCTCTTCAGAATTGAATTACATGATTGGATGTAAACAATTTATTTAATGGATAAGATTTTAAAAAATAGTTTCAATCCTTATCATCCCAATTATTTATAGTATTTGGATACGGGTTTTTAATTTGAGATTTATTTTTGTCTTTTAAGGGACTATTTTATTATAATTACAGGAACATAGAAAATAGTTTGATGTTATCGGGGTAAATACGTAATTGCAAATGGTTTAACTAACATTTATAGCGGCAGGGATCATTTTGTTGGTTTTTTGCCATTTT
>JAVXUL010000019.1:8763230-8775192 GCA_035590515.1 Trichilia minutiflora
ATTATTATCACAATATTTAATAAAAAGATGCACAATTGACTAAAAAAAATTAAAGTAAAATTATTATATTTTTATCCTTAATTTAATAGAAATCATTTTAAAATATTTATGCTGATTTCTTAATAATATTAAAAAAATCTATATTATTTTATTTAAATTATTAATTTATTTTCTTAAATAGACAGGATTATTTTTAATATTTAAATAGTTTAATTAGTAATTTATAATATAAATAGTATAAAAATTAATTGTTCTTATTTAAAATAATCAAAACTATAATAAATGAGAACAAAAGTATATATTTTTATATATATATATTCTCTAAAATTATTATTTCATAAGATATTTTTATAATTTAATCAAATTTTAAAAAAAATATAATAATAATAATTAAAATTTTAAAATAAATTATTAATAAAAATCGATATTCAGTTTGTTAAAACATGATATTGATCCTAATCCTAATTAAATGGGATTTAAATTATTAAATAGGATTTAAATTTTTAAATTTAAATCCAATCTGATTCTAATTAAATCAAAACACTATTTTTTAGATACTTAATTATAGAATCAGACCAAAATCCTAAAAATGGGGATTTTTTTGGATGTCCTTTATGAATCAAGCAGTCGGTAGGAGATTAAACAACCAAGAAGGTCAACGAAACTGGGTCTTGTGGACTAATAAAATAGGGAGAAAGCCAAACAACAAGCTCCTTCCCCTCTCCTTGTTGTTTTTGAAAATGGTAAATACCCTGTCAACATCTTTGAAACAAAAACCCAGCTGTCAGCATCTTTGAAAATGTCAAACAGTTAGCATGGATCAATAAGGCAACATGCTGGGTCTTGCGGATTAAACAAACAAGGTCAACGTGAAAGCTGTATAGGTCCTGCATCTCCTCTTTCTTTGTGAACAATTGACTGATTCTTTGGAGTTCAGATACGGTTAAGAACCGCCCTACACCTTCCCGAGTTCAGTCTCTCCGTAACGTGGGAGAAGATTTCCTTTTTAAAGAAAAAAAATAGGAAACAAAAACCATTCACTTTAGATGCATGATTGACAATTTAGAACTAGATACCCGCCCTGTTTAGATGCAACAAATCGCGAATGCTGAATAGCTACACCCAATTTGAATTTTCTATTAATGATTTGCAAGGAAACCCTGAACATAAGTTCAATAACTTTTAACTAAATTTGTATTGCCGTTTGAACAATGCATACATTTTCTAGGAAACTCGTTCTCGTGGGAGCTGAAACCTCGATTTCCCAATATATTAACTGCTGTTAGTTGTTAAGATGGTGCGTGTTTTGTGGGTTGCTTAAGAAATCAAAATTAGGGTTGAAGACTTTTATGGTGTTATTGCTTTGCTCTGACGGGCAGATAGAGATAGATACCAAGCCCTTTGTAATTGTGAATAGACAATAGGCAGCCTTTGGAGAGAATAATTGGAGTTTGCACTCAATATTGTGGTTTACCGACCTTGGTCTGCGTAAACAGTAAAACCAGACTCCAAAAAAAGTTGATGGTCAGCTGTCTTATTCAGAGTTTGCTTAAACGATTGGCTTTGATGTCTTGTCCAACAAGATTTTCATTTTTTCTTTTCAAGAAAAATAAAAAAAGGAGATTGGTTGTCAAAGTCGAATGTCTATTTTCACCATGGGTTTTTCATGTAAAGAAAAAATTAACATGAAAATATGAAAATTGAATCCATTAATGAATGGACACGCTACCCGGTGGAGTTCCATCAATTCCACAAGAACATAATTGGATTGATATGAGTTCTTGTAAAGCGATAGAAGTAGACCTCACTTATTGAAACCCAATTTTGTTAGCCTCTTTCTTTCTGTTCCATCTGTTGTAATTTGAAAGGAGCAGTGATCTCAATTAGAAAAGCATAGCTCCTAATAGTGACAAGAATTGGATCTTGTCTCAATGCTAAGCCAAGAAAAATCTACTTCCTTTTCTGCATTCTCTAACATCTCATTCATCTGATACTTATCCTCAATAGTTATGTATTTTTATTCTTGCGATTTTCTTCCTTTGGTCCTGCATAATTTTTCAAGCCTCTAAAACCGCAATTTAAGACGACTTGGTACCTAATAGAATGCAACGTAACCTAACATAACAAGGAGAGGATACATGAATATTTTATTTCCTTCAGGCATGGAATTTGGATGAATGAAGCTATGAATCTGATTGGTGCATATGTCATTTTCCTAGCTTAGCTACGAGCATCTTAAAACTCCATCTTCTGGCACAGCTTCATAGTTTTCCAACCATAAACCACGTAATAATTGAACAACAACAACTATAGATGAAATTAATTTGTATTAAATGAATAAAATGGAGGATAAGGTGACTCGACTTTTTCAATCTAAAAAAAAAAAAACATGAATAACCATTGAGCCGGAAGGTAGTATCCACGTGAGAGGCAAATGGCTGGGAGAGGACATTCCCTACCCAACAAAAAAACCGACATCATACAGACAAAAGCGATAAAACTTTCTCTTGGCGGTGGCAGAATTTAATAATTGATTGAACAATTACAGACTCTGGAGTCTGCGGTCCCTCCTCACCCCAAAGCCAGAACACATGGTTTCTCGCGTTCATTGCGAATGTTGATTTTTCACCTAAACAAAACAAATTTGACGTCTAAAGGAGGTAATGAAAGTTAAAAGTAAAATAAAATTCACAATTCACATTGACATTACACGCATATATACTGCATACTATATACTATATGCTATAAAACATATTATACCATGATCCATTTGATTATATTATATTATATTATACTATAATTTTCACATTTGTTTGGGATTTCACGCCACCTTCATCATCTCCTTGTATACACGGAGAACCCACCATCTTAAACAAAGCACATCAACTCAGAATTCGTGGAATCACTTGCTCCTTTTTTCTTCAAAGTTTGTTTATTTCTCTAGTTATCTGTCATCATTACTTCACTACCATGTCTTCGATATTGTGTTCACAAGGGATGGTTTTAGCCACAGCTATGGCTGCTGTATCTGGTACGGTAATTCTTCTGGCTTTTCGACTGCATAAATCTTCCCAAATCAACCAATTTTCTATTGATCAAATTCATCAGTCCTCTCAAATAGTTTTACGCTCTTGTATCTCTTCAGGTATGACAAAATTAAATCATCTATCGATATGCAGATATTCTTAGACAGACATTAATTTCTGTTCTTTTTTTCTTTTGACCTTGTGTTTGTGCAGATGGGAATAAGAAGAGGGAAAAAAAAAAGAAGAGAGTGCACTTTGCAGAAGATGTAGTGGATCCAAGAGGGAATGGAGATGAATTCAGGAAGCAATATGATTTGAGAAAAGTTTCTTCTTCCACTTCATCATCATCATCATCATCTTCAAATTTCCAGAAGAGTATCGGAGGAATGCCTGCAAACAGAGTGGCTCTCTACAATGGAATTATGAGAGATCGTGTGGTGCAACGATTGACTTACTCTTATTAAATTAATTAAAATAATCCTGTAGAATCAATTTATGTTTATTAATGATTCGTTTCTCCAAGTAGCTTAGGTGAATTAGGTAGAACCCATCTTTGTAAATGCATAGTTTTTCCTTTTCTTTTTTTCCCTCTCTTGGATGAGATCATGTGAATGGGAAGAATTGAGATACTAATAGATGGGATGTATGCAGAATTAGTTTGTGGATTGATCGTTTTCTTGAATTAGGAATTCGTTCCATTTTCTCGTGTAAATTTTGTTTTCTTTTAAAGAGAGGGAAGCCGACTTCTTTGTATTTCGTTCATAAATTAAATATTCTTCCTTAGTTTTTTTTCTTTTCTTTTTATTACTTGTACCACGGATTTTTTGTTTCTTTTTTGTTTGTGTTTACAATTCTACCACCTAATTTCACGGGAGAGCTTCTTTGATCGCCGGGGTTATAAACTCTTCTCCAGCAGTTGGATCATTTTGGAACTGGATCATCTGATGCATATTCAGTTCATTTTTTTTTCTCAATCCAACTTGTACAAATTTTAGTAACAAAATACTGTTTCCACAGTAATGTTTATATTCTAAGTGTGGTGGAGAGAACAAATTAAAAAGTTTCTGTATTGATCCCCTTCCACTCGCGGCTCTGAGTAGGTTAGTCTTGAGTCTATTGAATTATTTTTTTGTTCTATTTGAGTTTGGACCTTACATAACACATGTCAATGTATGGGTTGCATCCATGCAATGTGTGAAACCATAGACATATCCATGTGACATGATTATTCCTTTTGTTAGCCCATAAAATTTTTTCATTTTCCTTCAACCAACCAAAAAATGAATAAATAAATAAATAAAACAAACAGAGATGATTGCATTCCCCTGATATTTATGTAATGATATGCCCCGTTGCTAGTTGCTAGGCTTAAACTCGAAAACTTTAGGACTTCATTGGGGTGGAGACTTCATTATATTATTGTAGTCAACCACCTAGTAAATAGGGGTTTGGAAATATTATTAATTTATGGGTTGGGTCTTCAAAATTATTTATTTATTTTTTAATTGAATGAAAAATAAGCTCATCCTATAGAAACATAATTGCGTGTACACTTGGCAAGCAGGTATTGGATAGAAGAATAGTAGAAGAACATTATTATCATGGGCAACAGAAAATTTTGTTGGGAGGGTTGCATATAATTTTGGAACAGAATCTTTTAAAATCAGTTATTCAGCTTTGTTTTTGTTTTGTTTGTCTTTTTTATTATAAATTTTTGGGATTTTGGTTTTTCAGTGTTCGGGTTTGGGGAGATCAATTTATTTTATTGTGTGTCCCATATTTTGGTTTTTAATTATATTTTATGATCGATATTAAATTCAATCAATAATTTCCAGAAGGTTGATAAGGTCCCATCCCAACCCCAATCCGAACCAACCCATTTTATGCGTTTGATCAATCATCTCATCCTATTTTATCCAATTCAAAACAAATAATAACGACAACAGCGAAAGCAGGAGAAGGAAAGCACGAAGAAGTTTCTCAAAAGGAAAGCAGTCTACTAAAGCATGAACAAGTTTTCATGTTTCTAACTAACGTATAATTTCTATGACAACCACGTCACATAAGATGCTCGATCGATTATTTAATAGATTTTTGTTACATCATGAGCTAAAGTAAGATATTTATTTTCTATGTTGAATATTGCTCAATCTATTTATTACCCATAGACTAACAAATTAAAAATTATCATATTTTCTAAGATAAGGTCGGTTTCTAATTCTTGATCTTTATTAAAATTAATAATTATGAAATTGAAAAAGAAAACATGTTCTCTATACATGACATAAAATCTTAAAAATAAAAAATTAGGGAGAAAAACAAATACTAAAAAATTTATGGCAAAAATTCTGATATGATTCTCTAAAATATCATTTATTATTTATCAAAATATTTATAATAAATACTTTTATATTTTAATAAAATAATATATACCTCATTCATTAAAAAAAATATTAATTTTTATCATATAAGTATCTGAATTTTATAATACAAGTTCCTCGATAAAATCTCTCTTTAAATCGATAAATTATTAAATAAAAATATTTAAAATTTTCATACTTATTATTATTCATTTTTATTTTCAATTACTAATTTTAATTATAATTTAGTCTATATTTTTTGTCCAAGTATAACATATTTAATAAGTTAAACTAAGTTGAACTATAATTTATATTTTATCCATAATTTATAATATTTCAAAACTAAATTCATTAATTTAAACAAAGTTAAGCTCATTATTTATAAATTGTTCATAATTTATAATATTTCAAAACCAAATTTATTAATTTAAACTTTATAAATTATATATTTGGATGAAAATATTAAACAAAATAAATTATAATAAAAAGTAAAAAGTGGATAAGAATAAATATTGAAAATTTTATCCTTAAATTAATATTTGATAAATTTATTTTTAAAATTGATTATGAATATAAAATTATAAATTAAATTTTTTATAATATAAATATTATAGTAGTTCTATATATTTAATGTGTTTAATTCAAATATTTTAAAATATAATTTAAAGTTTAAATTTAATAAACCCCAAGGTTTAGTCTAGTGGTAAGAATTTGAATTATAAAGGAATCTCAGGTTCAAACCTCGGGGGATCAGACCATGGGTTTTAGTTAAATTGTCCCTTTGAAAAGTGACTGCAGATTAGTTCGGTTAATGCTTATTCTTGATTCGGTAGATTAGAATTTCTCACGTATAAAAAGAAATTAATAAAATTAATTTTAAAATACTATAAATTATGGACATTATAAATTATGACTTCAACTTAGCCTAAATTATTAAATATATTATATTTGAACAAAAAAATTAGATAAAACAAATTATAATTAAAATTAGTAATTGAAAATAAAAGTCGATAAGTATATATAAATACTAAAAATTTAAAATATTTTTATTTTTTAAAAAATAACTCAATAATTTATTTTAATAATTTTTTTGTTTTCATATGGCCCTAAAGATTATATTTAAAAATAATTTCATAATTTATCAATTTGAGTAAAAATTATTTGATATAAATAAATATATAATTTATTAATTTTATTAAAGGTCTATATGATAAAAATTAAAAATTTATATGATAATAATTAATGTTTTTGTCATTAATAAAAATGTATTTATTGCTTCCCTCAATTATAAGAGATATTTGTCAAAAATATTTTGATAAGAAAATAAGTAATATTTTAAAAAACTATAGTAAATTTTATCACAAACTTTCTAGTAGGGTGATAAGTGACATTATTAAAAACTGTGGGGGAGTATTTGTCGTTCTCCCATAAACATTATTTTCTTTATTTCAAATACTATTATGACTATTTTTTGAAAAAAAAATATATATCATATTTAATCTGTTTTATGAAAATGTATCAAGATATATATAATACACCAATAAGTTTAAACAGCCCCAATAAAAGTACCAAGTTTATACCCCTAATGGCTTGGAAATTTTATACATATTCTTAATTTAAGGATTTAGATGAAAATAAATGCAGAATTTGAGGATTTAAACACACATTTACCTCGAATTCCGGCAGCCCACGTCAACTCAACATTTTATTAATAATATCATTTTTCAAAATATTGTTGCATTTTAGTCCAAATGAAAAAAGAGCATCATATTTCCTAAAACTCTCCTTTGTTGGCTTACTATCAATTGAAATTTCATGGCAAAAATTTTGGGAATTTCAATTGAATTTAAGAAGTAATTCATGGTGGATACTGAGAAAAATTCAATTTGAAAAATTATTAGATCATCATAAATTCTGAATAGGGACACAATTAGAAATCTATTTACAACCTTCTTTCTTCATCATCGGTTTTAAAACTCAACAGTCAACTAAATCATAAAACAAACAAGTTATTAAATCAAAATTAAATTTTTAAAACAAAGAAATGCACACATGAAAAACATATACAAAAATTATTTACCTATTTCTAATACTCCATTCTCTTTAAAATTAAATCATATGGTTGAATGTCAATGATGAGTAATTGAAAAGAATTTATTTAATATTTAAAAAAATAGTTTGGATACTTATTAATTAGTTTATTTATAGATTTCAAAAGCCATTGTTAATTTTGATATTTTATTTTTTCTAAGGAATTATTTCATTATAATAATTTAAAAAATAGAAAGTATTGAACATAGCTTTGTTTTATTGGGATAAAATTAAATATGTAATTGCAAGTATCTTTACTAAAACCATCTACAGGGGTAGTCAGGTAGTGATGGATTAAGTTTGGAATTTGTGGTTTGGACGTACGTTTTAAATTCGATTCTAATTAGTCATTCGTGATTTAAGTAAGATTTCTGAACAGTAGTATATTTAATTAGTATCTCTTCAAAAATTAGTCGAATAAGGTCCATCAATCGAGACAAAACTCAAATATTCTAAATTATTCAAAAAGAAATCTTTGCCAACATTTATAAGGATAAAATTGTTAGAAATTGAAGAAACCATGTATCCTTATTTGTCTTAGGAAAAAAAAAAGGTCAATAAGTTAATTTGTGTTATTGAAATCCTTTTTCTATTTTCGAACTTTTAACATTGTCTTACAGTGATGCATTAAATTATTATGGTAAGTGTTTAAGAGTCAATAATTAACAAAATTTTTAAATCTAAAAAAATAGGGGCATCATTGGACATTAGGAATATAATCCCTCCCAGTTTTTCTTGAACCCATTTCAAAAGACAACTTGATTTTAGGGTGGAATGGTGGTCAAACCATCCAATTAGTAGATGCCACATTAATGCAACACATCTATTCAAGAATGTTTCAATCCAAAAGATATATTCTTTGTAAAAGTTTAAGAAAGTTATGGAGTTTTAATTAATTTTTACATCGTAATATTAGGTGATTCTTGAGCACACTGAATAACTGTGATTGACATTGATTTCGTATTCAATTGATCGTAATAATTTAAACATCTTAAGAATTGATATTATATATATATATATATATATATAACCTTCAATAAAAGTTTTACTACCATATAATTTTTGTATTATAATATTTAAAAAAGTTGGCCGCAATATTTTTAAATAAAAAGAAATTGGTAACAATATATTTTTTTATTTTTAAAAAATTTAGATTAAAAGTGAAATCACTTATTACTTACAAAATACTAAATTTTATTCTTTTATTATTGTTATTCGAATTCAAGTAATGACAAACTTAAGTTTCGACTCAAACCATTCAAATTGCGTTCAAGAGAATGACCATGATATATATTTAATCATATATTTAATAAAATTATTTTGAGATCAAAATTAGTTAAACTCTAACGCCAACATTTACAATAAAAGCAAGAGGTCTATTTTAATATTTTTTTAAACTCTCATAATTATATGTACGTGAAAAAAAATTAAAATTCTAATTTTGAGGTTGAAATAAGAAAGTGAACACTATTAAATTTAAGGGTAATTTTTTTTAATATGATAAAATATAATTTGTATATTTCATATTGTAAAAATAATATTTTAAAGTAATATATAATTTTATTTTTTATTTTTATAGTGTGTCCATGGATCATGGCCTGCATTTTGTCAATAAAAGAGCCAATGCTTTTGTTTAACAAAAGATTAAGTATAGACCTTTAACCAAACATATAATAAATAAATAAATCCACCAATAATGTTTGTGAAGGTTCCTATCATGTTCCCCAATTCTTAGTTGTCAAGTAATCACGTATGCATTATTGATACAAAGAAAGCATTTGCTTGGCCAGCAATTGAACGACGGCATCTTTTATTATTTTAGTCGATCATCAGGTTTGCTCATGTGGGTTGATACCTTCTTAAGAAATAGTAATCATTATTAATTTATTATTAAGAAATAATAATCATTATTAATTTATTATTATAACCTAAAAAGGGCGACTCCCTTCATTTGTCAATGGGATTAGGAGAAACGGTGACGTTGTGCTTGAAATGGTGGGTAATGGTGATGGATTGTCTGCCTCTAAACTTGGTAAGGCTGAATTCTTTTCCACCAATAATAAAATAAAAGTGAGCAGTTGAAGATATGGATTATTATTTATTTAAGTAATAATATTTATATTAAAAGAAATGAACTTGTCGTTACGTAAGTTGATGTGCCATCGTTAAATGTTGGAACATATCAAACAATTTTTAATGCAAGAATTGAACATCTAGAATTTCAATTTGTAACAATTAAATAATTTATTTGTGTCTGATTTTTATTTTAGACTTAGATTCAGCGCAAACCAATGAGATTTTGTTACACTTTGAGTTTTGACATGCCATATGTCAAAAGAACAAGGAGAGATATTAGCTCTAAATTTAGTGTAACAATTTATGAAAAAAAATAAGAATGGACCAAATAATACAGCATATAAAATACGCATGACGATATATAATATAAAAGCACACTGGCATGTAGTTGGCATATCATAGATAAGAGAATAATTAATAATTGGCATGCAAAAAAATTCCCCTAACAAGATATGAAAATTACTAGTCATTCTTGTAAACGCATGACAAATACTTGTTAAAAGTAAAACAATAAAGGAAGCATCAAAAAGAATGTTTGGCTGTTACTTACATGATGAAAACATGGAACTTAAGGCCTTGAGAAAATTATACATTTAAGGTAAATCACAACTTGGGTCAGTCATCGTTATGCATATGTAAGTAAGTTCATGTATAACGAAACTTGGTGATATGGTGAATATATGATCCCCATGTGCCCAACATCAACTAAATTCTTGTTCCTCCTGAGAACGTCTATGAATAGCAAAGATAAAGCAGGAAAAAAAGGAAGAGGCCGAAAGGTTAAAAAGAATTGGAGGGTTTGTTTTAGGAAACTCTATTCCAGTACCTCTGACATATTTTTTTTATACTTTTAGATCAATACAAGGAGAATAATGGTAGTACTCCTCTAGTTGTGGTTTCGTCCCTCATGTTAAAACTTTGGTTGAATTCAGTGATTATTGACTGAATTTCTAATTGACTTTGCCTGAACAAATGACAAAGATGAAATTTTGAAATCAATAATTTATGTTAGTGAGAATTAATTTATAATCTATATATCAAAAGAACAAGACGACATGTTAGCTCTAAAGTTAGTGTAACAAATTATGATAAAATAACAATGGACTAAATAATACAGCATATAAAATACTCATGGCAATAATACAAATGCACACTGGCATGTAATTAGAATAAGATCGCCAAGTCACAGATAAGAGAATAATCATTGGCATGCAAAAATATTCCTCTAACAAGGCATAAAAATTATCATTCAATCCTGCAAACTTATGATAAATACTTTTTAAAAGTAAAACAATAAAGGAAGTAAAAAAAAAAAAATTGTTGAATGAATATAATGCTAGAGATAATAACATATGAATTTATATATAAATGTATGTATATGGATACATAACTGAAATGAGGAGGCATTGGAGATATGTTGTGTGGTGGTCGGATGGTCCCTTATTTGTGATAGAGATAGGTTTATTGTAAAACCTGGATTGCTATGAATGTGAGGCTAGAAGCCTAATGTGTATATTTGTTATTGTGATTTTGAGGTTGGATGCCAATTTTATATATGTTTGTGAATGTGGCATAGTTGAGTGTAATGGTCAGGGTGTCATACTCATTGTTTTGGCCTTATAAGTCAACAGTTATTTGATTTCCCCTGATGGGTCATTTGACATTGATTTACAGTTCTATGTGCCATGTTATTGATTATATATGGGTAAGGATTGGCCATACAGCTCATGTGGAGTAGATAGAATCCAATAGACCCAGGAGTGTGGATTAGTTATATAGTCCAAGGTAGGATAGGTGGAATCCACATGTTCAAGCTAAAGCATGCTAGCCTTATACTGATATGATAGTATCCCAACCAGAGTTGCGGATCAGTCATATAGATCAGAAGAAGTGGATGGGATCCTATAGACTGAGAGATATTATAAATGGGCACACATCCCCAACCAGGATTGCGGATTAGTCGTACAATTCTGAGGGAGTGGATATGATCCTATAGACCGAGGGGATATACATATTTGATATTATATTAGTTTTTCAAACATCTATATGATGCCACATTTTACTATACTTGATTTTATGATTACGTGGATTTTCTGTAATTAATATATGGGCTTTTGATTTCTGTTTATTGTGTATTTGTCTACTCATTGAGTATTTTTCCAAATACTCACCCCTCACTTTCCATTTCAAGTTAGTATAGTCGGGCGCGGCATAGCATAGCTGAAGCGAGACTTCAGCACAATTTTCAGGTATTTGACTCAAGTTTTTACATTATGGTCCACTGTACAGAAAAATATTTGTAATAATATGATTTGGGTATTTTGGCTTAGCTAAGAGATATATGTATTATAATTGTAAAGTATTTTGAGAAAACCTTGATGTTGATTTTATATGTGTATGAAAATCTTC
>JAVXUL010000019.1:8775292-8786587 GCA_035590515.1 Trichilia minutiflora
GAGAAAACCTTGATGTTGATTTTATATGTGTATGAAAATCTTCCATTCTATTTTATTTTATCTTTGAAAATGAGTTTAAAAATAGGTACTAATGCCTTGTGGATCCTAAGGGTGTATTCTAAGTAATAGAATGTATTTCTGAGATTCACAGTAATTACCACATGGCTGACTTGAGTCGGAATATAATAATTTGACTCTTTCATTATGCTACAAGCTTTATTTTTTTGATTTGGCCAATAATAAACCAGAGACATATTATGATTCACGTAAGGATTTTTAACAATCATCAAAGATTTAAACATCTGACGTAAAATTTACCTATTGGTAAGTTTATTAATACTTTTCTAATGATCATTTTTATTTTTGAACAAATTTATAATTTTCGAATATTGTATAGTTAAAATTTTTATAGATTTAGCATTTTAATGAATCAACTTTAATTATGTTATTTAGGATATAAAATAAATATCTTTTATATCAAATTGTAAAAAATTGGAATTTGGATTGGAAAAATTGAGTGAGGCAGTAAAGGAAGTATTTTGCAATTATGGTTTCATTATTTATCTAAAAAATTAAAGACCAATTCAAATGATTAAGTTATTGCATATGAAATTGAAATTAGAAATATTTAATTTAAGATTATATTAAAAAAAATTAGAAAGTTTTTTTTTTATAACACGAATAATTGTCGAGAATTGAAAACTCGAAATATTTAGTTTAAGATTGATGCTATCTTACTAGCATCAAACAAAATTACAACATCATTACCATCAATGATTTAACAAGCTTTCATTGAGAAATAAAAGTAAGAAATAAAATGAATTATGTCATATTTACATGTGCTACCTGAATGATGAAAATAATATCAGCAAAAAGAATTAATTCGAGCCAACTAAATCCAACGGGCAAATTAGGATGACGACTTCAGAACTTAAAATAAATAAATAAATAAATCTTTCTCTATCTCCCTCTCGTCTCTAGTTGTCTGCTTCTTTTCTTTTAATACTTTCCCTCCGGTGTTTTTGTAACCGTCTGCGTATGTGTGTGTGAATGAATAAATTCCTCTCCTTTATATAGTTACAGCAAAGTTCTTTCTTTGTTTGAAAAGGTAAAACAATCATATGATTATTTTCAAAACTGAAAAGAAAAAATTTAACTTCCCTTTTCCAAAAAGCAAATATACGGAGGGAATCCTTGACTTCTTTATAATCTTTCAAGATTGCTTTGCAAGAATCCTTAGTTTTCCTTTTTCAATTGGAACTAAATAAGAATCAATAACTTTTCCCTCTTCCAATCGGTCATATGTGGAAATGAAGCAAAAATCATTAATTTTCCTTTCCAAATTGGCAAATATGAAAGAAATCATCGGTTGCTTCTTTCCACTTGGTTATATACAGCAATAAAAAGATGCAGCACACAATTTGCATATTTAAAAATATCGATTTTCAATTGTTTCCACATATTTTGAGAGCTTGGTTCTTTAGTCCCTATAATTAAAATCAAACTTTAGAAAATAATTCCTTTTATTTTTATTTTTATTTTTATTTAATTAATTCTCTTATATATTTATTTTAATTTTTAAAAAAAATAATTAATTTTTATTTTAATTTTTAAAAAAAATTTAATTAATTTTTATTTTAATTTTAAGCTGGCTATACTCTCAGTTATTTCTCTTGATTACTCACTAATATTATGCTTAGCTTAAAAAAGTGATTGAGTTTAACCTATACTTATACCTTAAAAGAACATCACCACATGTCTATGGATATTTATGTCTCAAATCCATATTTTTACACTATTTTGATGAGCTTTATCTTATTATAACTAATGCAACTCTATAATTGAAACTCAAACATGATAGATAAAGAGGTTATATTTTTTAACCTATAAAATCTATAATATAAAGTCGAGACTTTAGCCTAGAGATCTCATTATTGAATATCAATCAGAAACTTAGACTTTCTTTAGTAATCGAAATCAGTCGATTCTTTTTAATTAATTTTTCACAAATATAAATTATTGATTTCAAAATTTCATCTTTGCCATTGTTGTGGCAAAGTGAACTAGAAATTCAGTCAATAATAACTGAATGTTGATAACCAAAATTTCGTCTTTGCCATGTATTCAGGCAAAGTCAGTCAGAAAGTTAGTCAATATATAATTACTATTTAGTTTAAGTTTTTTTAATTAAAATCAATAGCAGATTTACGTGATTCGACTTTGAGCCTACATTCATGACGAGAGTCAAAAAAAAATACTCATTATATCATAGAGTAATTATAAATAATTCATTATAAATAATATTTGCAATATATTTTAGTATGTTAGACAGAAGTAAGTGCGAACTAGTAAGAATGGTGAACAGAAACAAACTACATAAAGTTTAAAGATAGTTTTTTGAGTGTATATAGTGATCTGAACTGATTGAGAATGACTGTTCAAAGGTTGAAGGTGAAGAAGGTTTTTATAGAGAGAGTGGAAAGACTATCTTTTTATTTAGGTCATACTTGCCATGTGTTCACGTAACAATAAATCACTTGAGAGAGTGGACATGTGTCACTGTTTCTGCGAAAAATGTTTACTTGCATACAAGGGTTGAAAGGAAATTACATGACTATTATGCATTTATTATTCATCATTTCTATTTTGTCCCTAACTTCTCCCCAAATCACTTGCATCATCACTTCATTGACTGTTTTACTTGGGTTAAAACGCTCTCAAAGGTCCAATTTATTGGGCTTAGTTAAAATCTCCAAAACTTATCTTATCGCAAACACGATTTATCTTGTTTTGGATTTTTGTTTGAATGGTTAAAAATGATTTTGAGCAACTAAAATCTACTTTAGGTGTTTAGTAAAAAAATTTCAAAATTACTTTTAAAGTTTTAATGACAATCAATTACTCTATAACAATTTCTCAGAAATAGGAAAAAGAAAAAAGAAGAAGTGCTTTTCAAAATCTAATTTTAAAAAGTAATTTTATTATAAATATATTTTAAAACATTTCTCCATAAACACAATTAAAACCCCAAATTAACTTCAAACAAATTAATAAATTCACTGCTAGATAGAAGACAGCATTATGAACAATTAAATAAGATTAAATAAAATATAAATAGAATAGAATAGAATATGATAGAATTGAATGATATATATTGTTGAATTATGCTTGATATAAGATGTGATTATGTTGAATTGCTCATATAATTTTATTATTAAAATTATATATTCCATTATAAATATATTTTTTATTTATAACTTTTTTAGTGAAAATAATTTTTGTTTATATTATATCTATTTTAATCATTTGTTTTACTACAATATTTTAACAAGATAATTTATCAAATGCATATGAATTATTTTCAAATTTTACAGCACTTGTAAAAATAAATTTTATCAAATACGAAAATTGTATAACTGAGTTACAAATTCCTATTTTTGTTAGTTTTTGGATTATTTCTTTTCAAAACAACAATATATAAAATTTGCATTTGCCTCAAAAGTAAGCATACACTTTATTATTAATTATATATAATATGTGTCATACAGTAGTAATTAATTAAACAGTATTAGGAGTTTTGGGCTCGCTGACATCAAGACTACAATCAGGATGGGTCGGGTACGTTTAAACATTAATTTGAGTGCATTTATTACCATCCATTGTAAAACAAATAATTAAAGTTCATACGGTCTTATCAGGCTTGGGCCTTTAGAGTCCCAATAGATGGTCCAAATCCATCCAAAATTCAATCCTAAACTCCCAATCCAGCCACGGACCCATCCAGATGGCAGCTACCGCCCAATAATAGGCGTATGGTTTTTTAGTAGGAACAAAAAGGGAGCATGAGTGTGTTGGGATTTCTACGTTTTCCATAAGTCTTGCTCTTGATAACCAGGTACCATAGCTCTTCTCGGATCTTACGAATCTTTTATAGCGTGTCATATCACTGCACGATATCAGTTTGTTACATTGCATTTCTATTTGATAAGAAAAAGATCGAAAATTTGATACTCTTTCGTCAGGTTTCTGTGCATATTTACATATGGTAATGCATTTCAGACAATTGCCTTCAATTGAAATTGAAGATTAATATGGATCCTAATGCGTTCGCTAATGTCACTGTAAATAGTTTTTTTAGAGTGAATCTTCATATGCATAATCGATAGGATAAAAGGAAAAATAATACTTCTTTTTGGTTTTCTCTGCAATTTTGAGCAAAGCAATTTGTAGAGCAATATACATACTTGATTTGTTTATTTATCCGATCACATTTATCAAATTGGGATTTTTGTATTTTAACGTTTTAATATCTAAAGAAAAAGTAGTATTTTCATGATACATTGTTGTTGTCTATCCAAGTTTATTCCATATATATTAATAAGTACAGGGATTTTTATAAGAGTTTGTAGCTGTTGTGAAAAAACTGCTACCTAAGAGCACAATTCTTTTATTACAAATCCTTGGTATTTTCATTATTGTTCAATTGCAGTGTATGACGACATGTGATCAACTGTTTTAAACTAATTAGAAAGTTCAGTGTTGTTTGAAGATATGTAATCAGTTGATTTGAAAAAGAGAAGGAAATCGGATTTATTAATCTTTCATGGGCTAAAATTTAACATTTAACATATGATGGTTTTATAGATATATTTGAAAACTTGTTTTATGATTTTAGCTTCTAGAAAATTGTTTAAAGATCTTTGTACAGGCTTTCGTGGAGATTCATGCTAAAAATTGAAGAAAGAAAATTTTGAAACTGACTTGATTTTGATGGCAATTTAAGTACTAAAAAACTACAATGGTGTTTGGATATGGGTTCAGGCAATTGATTTTTTTTTTTTTTTAAATATAGGATATCATTTTTCTACCTTAACCCTCTTGTACAACTGGTATAGGGTAGATCTTAAGGTCGGTCTTTTATACCATTATAAGAGACTTTACTAGCTAGGTTGGCTAGGAGTTTGTTTAGATGCTAGAATTCTTTTTACAATGTTTATGTTAGGAAATGCGGTAACACCAAATTGAATGTTTCAATTGAAATGGTCCTCCTTTGGAATTAAGAAATCAATTTCAATAATATGTCTGGGAGTAATGATCTATGTTAAGCCTGATTTAAAGCATCATGGGCACGTAATTGTTTGGATTCATTGCTTCTTTAACTTTAATTTTCAGTAGCCATGAAAGTGCGATCATCCGTGAAGAAGATGTGTGAGTTCTGTAAGACGGTTAAACGTCGTGGACTAGTATATGTAATTTGCACTGCTAATCCTAAGCACAAGCAACGACAGGGCATATCAACATTAGCAAATGGAAGACTGATCCTTTCCCTGTATGCAGTCTTATAATCTTACCTCTCTGAATTCTGACTTTAGTTCAGGGTTATAAATATTGTATCTGTATGTATATTAATACATACAAGCATCTTCTTGTTGAATGGCTTTGAGTATTTTTGATAATCACTGATCTCAGAATGCTAGTCTATCTATCCATCACGGAGTCCATTGCCTCTTTCCATGCATTTGAGTTTAGTACTATACATTGAATCAGCCATTTTGAAAGTGTGAATATTGCTTGTTACCTCTTTCAAGAGTTTTCATAGAATTTCAATAAAGATTTCCTCCGTTGCCTCCAACAGTTGCTGTTCCATTACCGCTCTGAAATATTCTTAGCTTAGAGTTATGTGATTTAGAAATGTACATTTGTGTCTGTTTCTACTATTAGTTGGACTGATACTTTGATGAGAAACTACACTAGTCTGCAGATTCATACAGAATCTTTCTTGTAGGTTATAATTTGAACCTCTCGATTAAATGTGACAGTGATTTATTTATCAGATGTTAAAGCCTTTAATTCCCGTGATTTGCTTGTTGGTATATATATCAGGTCCATTGAGGCAAACGTCAAGCAAGATATTCCACCCAATCATAGCTTCCCGATAGGCCTGGCTGCTCTGTAACCAAGAAAACACGAGCCATCGTCAATAATCTTTGGATGGAGGTCCAGTATTGCATCTCTCTTGTTCAAACAAGGAAATGAGCTCAGATGATCTTAAAGTGAAATTGTTTTGTAGTTCATAACCAACAGATAGCTGTGAATTCATGCAACCTTTTGATGTTATTTTGGTTTGCTTAGTTAATTTTCATTGTTACTACACTTAAAAAATGTGAGATTAATAAAACCTTTGAACTGGGCGGTGGGCAGCTTCTTTTACTCCAGTGGGTGATAAAACCTCGTCGATTTCTCAGTATTCCTCATTAACAGACATCTTAAGCTAAAGGTGTAGAGCACAATTTAAGGCTTTTATTAAGTATAGTGATTTGATAATTTTTCAGGCGTAATTTCAGATAAAATTAAATTTTTAATTATTAAATATTAATATAAAAATATCTTGATTTTACTACAAGTTAGTATGCTTTGTTTCAAAGTACAACATGAATAGTGCAATTTCAAATAAAGTTTATTATGTATAATTAAAATTTTAAATGAAATTTATTATGTCTTGAGACGAGTCTTATAACATTTTTTTTTCTTTTAAATAGGATAATAAAATTCAAAACTAAATAATTAGACCATTTGTACAAAATAAGAGCTGTCAAAATTTATCAATCAATTGAGGCACGAATGTCAGAAAGGTCAAAATTTACCATCCTTTTTTCAGATGTTCTAATTTTATCATTTTAATTCATTACCTCTTGAATGTACGTTAATTTACTACTCTGTTTTAGCAAGCTCAAGGTTATGTTTATCATTCTAATTATGAAGTTATTTTGTATCTCAACACAATTAAAAAAATAATTAAAATTTTGCTTAAAATAATTAAGTCAGGTTTAGTATACTAAATTTTTATTTAATTTTAAAAATAAAATCATAAAAATTATTTTATAATAACATAAACTTTAAATATGTCCATTTTTAATTAAAATATTTAATATACTTAGATTTGAACTTTGGAGTACAGTTCAGGTAATCAATCCCAAATCTCCCAAAGTGGAGTTTTGTCGTTCAGTTTCAGACTTTCAGTTGGGGGTGGTTGTGAGTTGAGGATTAATATTATATTAAATTACCGGAAGTTACAATCACCAATTACAATTCCAAATCTTCACTGGGCTTTAACTGTTGAAGCAAGTGGAAGAGAGTGGACGAAACACCAACAGCAATGCCAATAAGAACAATAAATATATATATATAATATAATATAATAATCAAAAAGCTCCTTTTCAGATAAAACCAACTACAGTAATCTCCCACGGAATTCACTCCTTTCGCTCTGAGATTTATTCTGGGTTTGTACGCTGGGTACATGTTTTGTTGATAGTGATAGTAAGATTATTTAAGGAGAAAACATGGTGATTCTTCACAGTTCGATAACTGCTTGGATCGATCACTTTCTCGCCTGCATGGGGTAAGTAATCGATTTTAAATCGAAATTTTCAATAATTTATCAGTAATTACTTCTCGCTTTTGATTCAAACAGAATAAAAGCTGTTTTCATATTCTGATTTCTGTTCAAGAGCAATACAATTCAATACGAGTAACAATTTATTGAATTTTATTCTCTTTACGTTGTTAAGTGTGTTTGTTGAGCTGTCGCATTGACTTGGCCGTAGAAGTTTATATACAAGTTTGACTTATTCTTTTACCAGTTATGGAAGGAAGATTGAATTGGAGACATTTAATGAAGAATTTTAAGTTAGTTTGATGAAATCATCGCTAAGTCGAATCTTTGTCTTTTGTTGGAAACAATGAAAATGATGAGGTGTTTATACTACTTTTCTGTTCATTGAAAATTTTTGTCAGAATTTCAGAAGAAAATAACAATCTCCAGTTGACAGTTCATGGCCGACACATCATTAGAAGATGAGTTCGTTAGGACTTCTTTTTTTCTTTTTTTCCTTCTCTTTATGGTCTGATGGAAAGAAGATAGCGATAGAAACGTGTGGTTGAAAGAAGTTATATTAAACAAGCCAAAAGGACCTGAGGATTTACTTCTTTGGCCTAAAGTAAAAAGTTATTCACTACTTTAGGTTCACTAAATTTAAGTTGCTGGTGTGCTACTGCTACTTGATTTTCCCATTCTTGACTTGCCAGCAAGTCATTGGACACAATAAATTCTGGAAGTTGATGCTCCCTATAGCAACTGAAAGGATTGCATATATCTTTTCCTCTTAAGACATTCCGCTTTTGAACTCTCTTAGCAAGAAGTTGAATAGTAAATTTGCTGTTAGTTGGGAGCTCTTCGAGTAAATTGGAGAATTTCTGGGGTCTTGATACTATTGAAGCCTTTTCAAACTGTTTTCTGGTGTGTTTCCTTGAGAAAGCAATTATGTAACCCTGTTATTAGTGCATGTAGCAGTCCAGTATGGGCTCAGTGTTTTAACTGTAATATCTGCCTATCATGCTTGGATGAACTTACCCACAATCATCCCAGCACTTTGAATTTTAATACCATGATGAGCTCATTGAAGGAGAACAACACAGTCTTGATCTCCCATTTAGAATAAGCGAACCAATGGTAAAAGATGTTGTTCAGTTGTCATTAATATGTTCCTTTTCTTTCCATTAAACACTCAATAGATAAATGATATGCAGAACCAAATTTCATTAACTAGTTCAATATCAAATATCATTTCTGAAAATGTGGAAAGACTAGAGGATTTATGGTTCAAATCAAGGTTATTTCTCCCTTCCTTCAAAACTATAGAAAACAATAGCAATTAAATGTTTCAAACAAGCTTCGGCCTTCATTCAGAGTTGCTGATGTTTTCCTCCCATTGTTTGAATAATCTTAATACTGGTAAACTGTCAGTCTTAAGCAATTTCTTGGCAATTTACTTCAGTGCTTGAAACTTCAATTGACCAGTGCATAATTTACAATATCATTTCTGCCCCAACTGTCTACACTAATAGCTTGTACTTACCTTTTTCATCTCAAATTATATATTCTTTCTTCTATCAAGAATGGTTGTGAAACTATTCGTGCATTGCCCTTTACAAAAATTTTTGTCATTAGTTTAGTGATTCTTTGGTGATACTTCTGATGTTGTATTAGAGACAGCAGTTGAGTCCAAGTAGCATATTCCTTTTTAAATTTGATTGCAAAGAGATGTAAAAAGGGGATGGTGTTGACGAAAATTCCATACTTTATTAGAATACTAGCCATATTCAGTCTTGCCTCAATTCTATAACAATTAATGCTGCTGGTATATGTTGGCTATGTGGTCTAACCTGGTTTGTAACAGAGCAGTGGTTGTTTTGGGTGCTGCACTAAGTCCCCACCAATTATTGCTGTGGATGAGCCATCAAAGGGATTGAGAATCCAGGGGCGGACAGTGAAAAGACCTAGCATATCGGATGATTTTTGGAGCACAAGCACATGTGATCTGGAAAATTGTGCAGTTCAATCTCAAAGAAGTATTTCATCTATCAGCACATCAAACCAGACCCTCAATCACTTACTTGGAACAAGTGGCACCAGCAGCCATTCTGATTTTGTAAATCATGGCAAGTTCCAGTCTTATTTTATCTTTATTTTTCTGATTAATTTCTAGGAAAATATGATGTGTCATGTGTGTTACATTGACTCTGTTGTATCTTTCTTTTATCATTGCATACACAAAGTGTTTTCATTGGCTAGTGCTCTAATTAACTGGCACTGCTTCAAGGTGTTTTAATCACAATAATGTTATTAACAGTGTTCTTGATCATCTCATTTTGCCAATATATTATTATCTGCAGGTCTTCTTCTTTGGAACCAGGCCAGACTTCAGTGGATTGAAAATAGTAAGACAAAGAATCGATCTAAACAAAATTTGGCCAAGTCAAGGTGTTTTAACTTCCTCTTTTTCCCATTCATTCAGTGTTCAATTCTCAAGCTGTCACCTGTTTATACTCTAGTGTTGACGGCTTCTGCTTTTATCCATTGAAATCAGTGGCTACTTATTTACCGGTTTTTAAAGGAGCATGGATTTTTGGTTCTTGGCTAATTAATTTTTTCATTTAGTGATTCTCTGACATGCATATTCTGTAACCCATGGCAACTGTGTACTTTTGAAATGAATATGTTGAGGAGAATTGTCTCGAGTAAAATATAGGGAATAAATAAGTGGCACAATTAAGAAAATGTTGTTCTGATCAGGGTCTATCTTCTTCTTGTGTTTCGTTTCTCCCTGCTTCACATTTTTTACATTTTTTCTCTTTGCAGTTGGCCTGGAACTTATGAAAGTTTACTTGGTACTAAAAATCCATTTCCAAGGCCTATTCCTCTCTCTGTAAGTTCCTGTGCAATGCAGTGTTTTCAGAATTTTTTATGTCACTCATTTATTTTTCTTCCAATTGATTGAACTTTGGGGAAAACTCCATCTCCCAGTATACTTCCCATCATGGATTGAACCCAAGATTGCCCTCTGGGAAAGGAAAGTTATTTATTTTTAATGGCATATAAAGCTAGATTGCACGCTTGCTAGCTAATCAAAAGTTTAACTGACAGGAAATGGTTGATTTTCTCGTGGACGTATGGGAATATGAAGGATTGTATGATTGAGAAATTGAATTTCTTTCGTTATTCATATCTGAAGATTGTTTCTGCATGCTTATTTGTATTAAGAGGATTCTGTAAATAGCTCAGTGGAATCTCAAGGGTATTCCTAATCAAGGAAAGTTTCTTCTTATGTTGTATAGCGGTTATGTTAATTGATCTTCTCTACTTTATTTCTGTATGTGCCTGATCGATTATTGCAAGATAAGGACATTTTTTTATATTTTTCAAAAAACCAATTTATTCTTTTAATTCCTTTTCTCTTTGTTTTCATTATTTCACATCTAAAAACGGAGATCCCGAAGCAGCTGAAAGCTTTTGTAACGGGAAAATAATGTTGTACAGTTGTATTTCACTCACACGTTATAGGCACAATAATTTCAAGTCATCCATAAAGAAATATAAATAAAAGTTAGGATAGATTTTTTTTTTATAATTAAGATGTCTAAATCAGTTTATGCGTATTTCGATTAATTTTCGAAAAAAAATAATACAGTATTTTATTCTTTTTTAAATTGTAGATCAAATTTAAAATTATATATCTAATTATATAATTTTAAATTTGTCCATATCATGTTCTTATTCTTGTTATTATTATTATTATTATTTGAGAAGCATAGGAAGAGAAGATCAAGCTATATGTAAGGGTGTCAATTCGGATAAACGAATCGTATTCGTATCGTGTCAATAAATTTATAATATTTTTTTGTGTTCATCCGAATACGATTCATTTATTAATCGTGTCAAGATTCTCAATCCTA
>JAVXUL010000019.1:8794424-8806041 GCA_035590515.1 Trichilia minutiflora
CAGCCCAGTGACCCAGGCTCATCTCCACGCCCTGTTCAGGCCCACTATATGCACATATCCAGTGAGTTCCATTATGCGGTGTCGTTCTGGGAGAATGGTCAGGCCAACAGTAAGACAGTCTTTTCGCCTCGGGTGCTACAGACGAGATGAACAGTCGGGGGATCGAGGATGACGTGACGAGGAATAGGAGGAACAGCATCACAGTTTCCCACGCCCTCTAATATTATGATAAGTCACCCTGAGCACGTCAGTCATACCACAATGCGTGTCCCTGGGGACGCTATTTGGCCATTACAACCTGTCAATTTATCACCTCCTATATCTTATCACTATCCTTTTTTACCAAAGAAGTACGTGTGACTTGATCCCCCACCCACCGAAAGAAGATCAAGGGAGAGGAGCACCGAAGATTCGGGGAAAAAAGGAGAGAGAGAGACGGAGGAACCGAAGAAGAAAAGAGGGAAGAAAGGGGGATACGTAAGTAATTTGGATTTTCCCCCCAAGTACAGTTACAAACACAAATAAATCCGGTCATATTCTAAAATTTGAACATTAAAAAAAAAAAAAAACTTACTGATATAGAAAAAATCACTGTAATATTTTCTTGCATCAACAACAATCACAACATAAAAATTAAAATTTTACCTCAATAATAAAACTGTATAATATAAAATTAAAAAATTTAAGTGTGAATCCTCATTTTTCATATGTAATTTAATGTTGTCGAAAATAATATTAAAACAACGACAACGAGTACACGGTACTAGTTATTACACGTGGAAACAAAAGTTGGGTAGGCTGGAAACGGAGGACGTAAGCATAGTGTAGAATAGAAAAAACAAATTATTAAAATAAAAACCAGAGTCGAAGTTTGGGAAGAGAGATGCATTGCATTTGTTAAAGTTGCCGAGTAGTTGCGGTTGGCTAAGTCTGAGTCTGAGTCTCCTCTCTCGGTTAATGTACCTGAACAAAATTTCTCAACACGACAACAACTTTCTCTCTTGTTTTCCACAATTTCTTCGCGCGTGTGTGTGTGTGTATATATACAATACAAGGCTCTCCTACTCTTCGCAACTCATACCTACAGTGTCTTCCTTTACGAGTACAATTTCATTTCTCTCCTTTGTTTTTGTTTTTTTTTTTCCCTACTTCGTTAGGGTTTCCTCTCATGCATTCAAGCTACAAAGAGTTCTTTTATTTTGTCTGCTTCTTCGTCTTCTCGTTTTGGGTTGCCAGTTCGGGTGGAACTTCTTCTCTCCAGCGAGGGTTCATATTTGGAATTGTTCAGACATGCCTGCTCTTGTTAACTATTCTGGTAGGTTGCTATTTTTGACTTATTGTTCTCTGTTTTCTTCTTGGCAAAATGGATTGTTTTGGAAGTCTTGGTATGTTTAGATTTGATTTGGTACATCTGTTTAGGACATTAGATGATTTAACTGATGAAAACTCGAGCTTGTTTTGGTATTTTTGCTAGGGAAATGATTTTTATGAGGTAATTGAAACGAATCTTTTGTGGGTATTTTTTGCTTGATTGTCAAAATTAATATCTTTCTTGAATTAGTGAAGATTAATTCGAGGGGAAACTGTTCTTAGAAATAAGTAATTAAATCGATAAAAGACAGAAATTTAGGTAGTAGAGGATTAGTTTTTGCTCAAACAAATTTTAGAGAAGGATAATTGTTGAATTTTCTTCAAGAATAGTAGATCCTTGCATGATTTATAAAAGGACTGTTAATTTTACTGGAGTTTTAGCTCATTCAAATTGTTAATGGGTTTTGCAGGAGACGATGAATTCCAATCTGGGGGTCGTTTGTGTTCAATTGGTTCACACGTGGATGTGTACTGCCCTCCTCATAAAAGGGCTCGCATTAGTGCTCCATTTGCCTTCAGTGGAAACGAGTTTGAGTTGGAAAACAAAACATCAATTGAAATTCTTCCTGATGAATGCCTCTTTGAGATCTTTAGACACCTTCCTGGTGGTAAAGAGAGGAGTTCTGCTGCTTGTGTCTCAAAGCGATGGCTTTTGCTATTGACCAGTATTCGTAAGGCTGAAATTTGCAAGAAAACAGGCAATGAGTCAGAGAAGCTGGACAAGCAGGTGGCTGCTTCAGTTTCTGATGATATTGAAATGGTCTCATGTGATGAAGATGCCGATGGTTATCTTACCAGGTGCTTGGAAGGGAAGAAAGCAACAGATTTAAGACTTGCTGCAATTGCTGTTGGAACTAGTGGTCATGGGGGACTTGGGAAGCTTTCAATCCGAGGAAACAAATATACCTATGGAGTCACCAACTTCGGTTTATCAGCAGTAGCCCGGGGTTGCCCTTCTCTCAGATCACTTTCCTTGTGGAATGTCCCTGCAGTTGATGATGAAGGTCTTTTGGAGATAGCTAAAGAATGCCATTTGTTGAAAAAACTTGAACTTTGCCACTGCCCTTCAATTTCCAACAAGGGTTTGATTGCAATTGCAGAGAATTGCCCTAATTTGACTTCTTTGAACATTGAATCATGTTCAAAGATTGGCAACGAGGGTCTGCAAGCTCTTGGAAAGTTTTGCTCCAAACTGCAGTGCATCTCCATCAAGGACTGTCCTCTTGTTAGGGATCAGGGAATATCAAATCTGTTGTCATCAGCTTCTTCTGTACTCACCAGAGTCAAGCTTCAGGCATTAAACATCACAGATTTCTCTCTGGCCGTGATTGGGCATTATGGCAAGGTTATCACTAATCTTGTTCTGAGTGGTCTTCAAAGGGTGAGTGAGAAGGGTTTTTGGGTCATGGGTAATGCTCTGGGTTTGAAGAAATTGATTTCTTTGACAATTGCTTCCTGTGGGGGTGTAACAGATGTGAGTCTTGAAGCCATGGGAAAGGGTTGTGTGAATCTGAAACAGATGTGCCTCCGCAAGTGCTGCTTTGTGTCAGACAATGGATTGGTTGCTTTTTCTAAAGCTGCTGAATCTCTTGAGATCCTACAATTGGAGGAATGTAACAGGGTTAGCCAATTGGGGATTATTGGTGCTATATCAAATTTTGCTACAAAATTGAAATCTTTAACCCTAGTGAAGTGTATGGGAATTAAGGATATAGCATTGGAAATGCCTCTGCTCTCTCCTAGCAATTCACTTTGGTCCTTGTCCGTACAAAACTGCCCTGGATTTGGAAATGCTAACCTTGCCATTCTGGGGAAGTTGTGTCCTCAGCTTCAGCATGTAGATTTAAGTGAGCTATATGGAATAACAGATGCTGGGATTCTCGCACTTTTGGAGAGTTGTGAAGCAGGACTTGTGAAGGTGAATCTTAGTGGCTGCTTGAATCTAACAGATGAAGTAGTGTTGGCCTTAGCTAGACTACACGGTGAAACTCTTGAACTATTGAATCTTGATGGTTGCAGGAAGATTACAGATGCAAGTTTGGTGGCAATTGCAGACAACTGTGTGTTCCTCAGTGATCTAGATGTTTCGAAGTGTGCAATCACTGATATTGGCATTGCTACCCTATCTCATGCAGAACAACTCAATTTGCAAGTCCTTTCCTTATCAAGTTGTTCTGAAGTATCAAACAGGAGCATGCCTTCCCTGAAAAAATTGGGCAAGTCTCTAGTGGGACTCAACCTCCAAAACTGCAACTCTATCAGCAGCAGCACAGTTGCCCGGCTTGTGGAGAGTTTGTGGAGATGTGATATTCTCTCCTAATTAGTGATTGAAATGGAATACCCATGCCCTGAATCAAAGAAGCGAAACAGTATTGGGGATGAGAAATTCAATTTGATTGGGTTACAGTCAGTTTACATAGATAGCAGAATTCAGTATAGGTTTTTTTGGCACATCAGTGGTGGCCCTGCATGTAGTTAAGAAGCAGCTTGGTGGTTTTCCAGGGAAAATTTTGGCAGGTTGCACCTGCATCTTTTTTTTTTTTTTTTTGGTTATTTTTGCAGGGTTTCTTCTAAAGGAAGCTTGTTGCATCTTTTTAGCCTTTCGACAGGAGGCTGCCTTGTTCATGGCCATGGTTCCCTGAGAAAACAGTTATCGAGTTGTTCTCAGTTTCTGCTTGCGGGTTCTCCATTCGTTATCTTGCTAAGTTATGGTTCTGTTCGCTGGACATTCTATGTCCAGTGTTTTAGCTTGAGTCATGCATTCCTACAATGGTGTTTCTAGACTAAGCTTTCTTTATTTTCAGCCTGATGAGGTCTGTTAGAAATCAGTCCATGCTAGTTTGACATTGTCCCTATGTCGGTGTTTGATACACTTATTAGGTGTTGTAATCACCTGTTTTCCTCGAGTCCTCAGTGTTTTGGTTGCTTTGGCACTTCTAAGTGGGGGTTTCTCTGATCGGCGGCCTTGGTTTTGGCAGTTCCATTTGGTCTGACATGAAAACCTTTTGTTTTTCTTTTTTCAACCAAGTCTCTAGATTTGATGGCATCTCTTGTTTGTGAATTGTACGCAATAGCTAGCGTCCAGTAATGAAATGTGAGGATCTTTCCTTTTTGGTGTGATATAATTCTTTTGAGTAATGGATGCTTGATTAATGATTCGATTTTCATTATCTGTCAAATTTTAGACAATTTTTTCTTAACAAAAATCTTTGGTTCCTCAACATGCCTATTATAAAATTTCATACGAATGAAATGGGTTTTACTCATCTGCTAGCTCAATGAATCTCGTGACATCTATTCATTTATAGCTTAAAAATCATTCGTGAAATTGTTACGATCACAAAAATGTAAATGAATCAGTACCGCGAATAAATGTGGATAACATGATAATGGAAGGAGCAGCCTGTATTGCGTTCTGAAATAAAAACTGCATTTGAAATCTAGGCTTTGAAGAAAAGCTGTTTTGTGTTAGCTCCGGCTGTTCAGATGAATGGTGCAGTGGAGGTTTGAAAATTGAAATGCCTATGCGCCCTTATATTGGAATAGAAACCACTCTTATCATCTTGTTTGCAGTTCTAACTTCTCCTTTCTGGACCAGAATTAAAAAGAAATCAGGAATTGTAATGAATCTTGAGAAAGGTTTTCCTCACTCAATTATGGAACGGTTGGTTTCCATAATGTTAGCAATTCTTGAAGTAAGGCGTTATCAAGTCTTTAATAAAATCTCTGTAAAACAGGCTGTCGAAGCCCCACTATTGCCACTTTGCCGGTGCCACCCTCAAAGAAACATAGCAATATCCCTTACTGCTGTTTCTGGCCCATCACTGTTTTTTTTTAAAAATTCTCTTGCCAAAATTGGCCCTCCTCTACTGCGAGGTCTTGCGGTTAAACATGTTTATGGAAAAATGCTATGTTTTGGTGTTGCAGGAAACCACGCAAGTCATAGACAACAAAACCGCATCAACCTAACCAATAGCCAGACAAAAATCTCTCTTTTCTCGATCTCCCTCTGAAAAACGAAAAGTTAGATTCCTTATGACAGCTTTTTGTGTAAAGATTCCCATCAACCCAGCTTGCCTTTCATATATCAAAAACCAAATCACTGCCATCACAATTGACAATTAAATAAAGTAAATAATGCATTCTAATTTGGAAAAAAAAAAAAAAGGTAGAATGGACGAATAAAAAATTCAGCTTGTTGGCAATAGAATAAACTGAGGGGAGAAATAAATGATTTATACTGTAACGAAAATATTGTGACTCGACACTCGGAGGGTAGGATTTTGAATCCTTGTCTGAGGTGAGCCCCAAATACTTGGTCATTGGCTTGTGATTGTTAACTGTTCTCGAAATTTGAGACAAAGTGGTGGTAAATAACCGAAAGTTTATAACACAACCACATGTACTACAATGAACACTCCCCACCCCCCAAAAAAGTCTATAGTGCTTCAGTTTAAATTTATTTTATTTTTGGACAAAAATAAAGCAATTTGTGAGTGCACATTACTCCTGGAAATATTGATCACTGAGCAAAGTCTAGTCAAATGAACTGGCAAAAAGATGAAAACTGGAACTTCAGTCAATCCAGACAGAAAGATTGAACTGAGTGTTACTATTTCGTGAAAAGAGATTTCAAACTCAAAGCCACGGGGTTGGGACCCTTACACTCAGAAAATTAGCATTGTGTTGTATTTTCTGAACAAAGCATCACCATCTCTCTTTTTTAACTGTCACCACCACTACCACTGCCACTGTTACTCCCAATATTTTCATAATCCACTCCCATTCCAATTCCTATCCCTTCACAATCACAAACAAACTTGAAACTCCCATAGTCTTTATCAGCATATCTATATTTTTTTCATTTCTCTGTTTTTTAACTCGCAGTCACAGACAAGACTAATGGCTTCATCAAGAGACAAAGCAATTGGCCGAAAGAATAGATTCCTCGTCATGTTCATCATTTCTTTCACCATTTTTTCCTCACAATCAGGTAAAGAAAGAGAAACAAACAGTACTATATATACTTTAGACACTGCATGGATAAAATAAATCTTAATAAGATATTTAAGAAGGTGGTTTCTTTTGCTGTTTAAATAACAAAGTAATCTATATATGATCTTCATTTTTAACTTTGGCTACTTAATTTTTGGTGCATCTGGTTCAGTGTCTTTAAGAGCAAGTACTGAAGGAATGAAAATGGTGTTGGGTTCAAGGCCTCCAGATTGTGTGAACAAGTGCTTGAATTGTCGACCATGTGTGGCTACTTTAGTTGTACCTCCCCACCCTAGAAACCGATTCAAGGCAAAGGCACCATCCTCCCAAAGAGAGGATGAAAATTATTATCTGCTCTCATGGAGATGCAAATGTGGAAACAAGTTGTTTCATCCTTGAAAATTCAAATTATGAGAGCTAATATGCATGTAACGTGAAGGTAGGTTTATTTTCTGCAAGCTTTGTATGTAGATGGTACTACTTGCTATTATTAAATATATAGAGTGTAGAGGCTAGAGACTCACCATATTTGCATCCTCCTGATTTGAATACAAAAGGGGAACCTGTTTTTTCCCCTTTTTCTCTCCTCTCTCTATTACTTGCTGATTGAATTATTTAGTGCTAGTCTCAAACCATTTCCTATCTCTATGGTTTTCATTGGATATCCCTGTGGCTATATGTCATATAAAACATTGATCCAGCAGACTCGATATGGGAAATGATTCAACATCATAGCTTATGGATGTGATGGTCATGATGATGAATATATGAGCTTATTTTGTCGTGATAACGTCCAGTAAAATGGCACCTATTAATGAAGTGATGTGATATTTCTCTTCTTTTAAAGGAATAAGTCAAGAGATTCCATCTGTAAAAGAAAAAGTACAGAAGGCCATGTTCTCCTTTGTATGTGATCCATCACCGCATCATCGACTGTTGGTAAGTAAAATCATTATTCGTTCCCTCGATAGTTTACAGCTAATTTCAGTACTCATGCTCGTAATTGGTATATCAACCCCTACAAACAATGATTCTTAACAAACGATTATATCGAGTGCAAATATGCCTTTTTATTTATTTTTAGAAGAAAGGGATCCTGACTGGAAAACAAAAATGTTAGTTTTTTTCTTTACCAAGGTAGCTTCTGAATACATAAAAATGTTCTACGGCCAACATTGATTCTGTATAATGGGTAAATTTTTGTAAAGAAAAATAAAACTAATGTGCTGCAAAACAACACCTAAGCAAAATAAAAAATTTATTACGAATGAATGGAAAATCAATGATTATTATTTTCCTTTTACATCTTATTTATAAAGTTCACTATCGAACTAACTTTTTCTTGAGTTAACGTTCTTTACAACAAAATATAACAAACTCAAAGAAGCATAAATACAAATTTACAGATAAAATGGATTATCCTAGTAGCCATTATTAAAGTTAACCATCTTCATCTTATACTCAAAAAACTTATCCCATTATTATTTCCTCAACACTCTCCCTCAAGTTAGTGGATTAAACACATTTAACACACCTAACTTGGCAAGTAAAAAATCATGTTGCTGTTTACCAAGCCCTTTTGTCAAAAAATCTGCAACCTGTTCTTTGGTTGATACATGTTGAGTTTTGATCAGTCCTTGTTGAATTTTCTCCCTTATAAAATGGCAATCTATCTCTATGTGTTTTTTCCTTTCGTGGAAGATTGAAATTGTTGCTATCTGTATTGCAGCTTTGCTGTCACAAATAAGCTTAATTGGATGCTCAACCTCAATCCCAAGTTCCTTAAAGAGACCTGTCAACCATACCACTTCTGCAACAGCTAAAGCAATGCTTCGATACTAGCTTCTGCTGAACTTCTTGATATTGTACTATGTTTTTTTGACTTCTAAGAAATCAATGAATCGCCAAGTTTCATGCAATACCCAGTAACTGACTTCCTACTCATTGAGCAAGATGCCCAATCAGCATCACAGTAGATCATTAGCTTATTAGACTTTTTTGTTGACATGAGAAGCCCAAGACCAGGTTCATTCTTGATATATTTTACCACCTTTAATGCTGCATCCAAATGAGATTTCTTGGGAGCATGCATGAATTGGCTTAAGGTTTGGACTGAATATGCTATGTCTGGCCTTGTCATAGTTAAATACAATAACTTTCCAATTAGACGTTGATAGCTCCCTGGGTTCTCGAGTAATTCATCATCCTTTGCTACAATTTGTTAATCATACTCTATTGAAGTGAATTTTTTATTTGGTTCCAATGGTGTTCCCACAGGTTTTGCTCCCCCCAAACCTGACTCTGAGATAATTTCTAGTGCATATTTGAGCTGATTTAATAAAATTCCATGTTTGGATTGAGCTACCCCAATTCTATGAAAAAACCGAAGATCTCCAAGATCCTTTATCTTAAATTGCTGTTGTAGCTCCAGTTTAACTTGTTTCAACAAGTTTTCATCATTGCCAGTGATTTGTAAATCATCCACGTAAATGAGAATCATAACAACTTTATTCCCTATCCTTTTAATAAAAAGAGAATAATCAAAACGACTTTGAATGTAACCTAATTCAAATAATACTTCAGTAAGCTTCAAATTCCATTGTCTAGATGTTGTTTTAAGCCATATAATGACTTGAGCAATCAACAAACATTCTTCTCCCCCTGATTGCGAACACCTGGCGGAAGCTCCATATAAACCTCTTTGTAGAAATCCCCTTGTAAAAAAGTGTTATACACATCTATTTGATAAAGAGGCCAATTCTCCATAGTAGCAAGTGAAATGATAGCTCGTACTGTAACCATCTTGACAACCGGAGAAAAAATTTCTTGAAAATCCAACCTTTCTTGTTGACTGTAGCCTTTAGCCACTAGACGTGCTTTATACCTTTCAATCTCGCCATTAGACTTGTATTTAATTTTGTAGACCCATCGACAACCAATAAGTGTTTTACCATTCGGAAGAGGGACCGCTTGCCAAGTTTTATTGTCTTCTAGTGCCTGCAATTCTAACTTTATAGCATCTATCCAGTGACTGTCTTTTATGGCCTCAGCATAAGAGTTAAGTTCAATGGATACAGAAAAAGATTAAAGAAAAGATTGATAAGAGGATGATAAACGGTTATAAGAAATAAAATTAGCAATTGAGTAAGGATAAGATACCTAGCCCTTTATAGTAGTTGGCTTGAGGTTGGCATTAGAAGAGACGTAATCTGTCATCCAAATAAGTGGTTTGATTGATCAGGTGGACCTTCTTAATGGTTCAAGAGAAATGGCTTATGGATATGCTCGAGAAGCATATGGAGAAGAGGTGTTTAGTGTTAAAGAAGGGATATACGGAGAGAATATGGTTTCTGAAGTACAACGAGGCTGAAGGGAAAAAGATTGTTAAGGTGGAATAGGTACAGAATCAAAAAAGTCAAGAGTGGTTGTGATTGGAAATAATGAATCAAAATTGAGTGGTTCATATTGGAAAGGGAATATATCCTCTCGAAAAAAAAAAACATCTCGACTGACAAAAATGGTTTTAGTATGGAGATCAATCAAACGGTAACCCTTTTGGGCTGTTGAATAGCTAAGAAAAATTGATAATCTGGAATGAGGTGCAAACTTGTCAATATATTTGGAAACCATTGCATAACAAAGACACCCGAGAATTTTCATACGATCATAAGTAGGTGGGATTTTGTGGAAAACCTCATAAGGTGTTTTATTATGAAGAACAATTGATGGCAATCGATTGACTATGTAAGTTGCGGTTAACACACAATCTCCCCAGAATTTTAATGGCAGGGAAGCTTGGAATCTTAATGCCCTGGCAATTTCCAAAATATGTTTGTGTTTACACCCACAACACCATTTTGTTGAGGTGTGTGAACACAAGAGCTTTGGTGTACAATGCCCGAGGATTGAAAAAAAAATGTACAATTTGAATTAAAAAATTCTGTTCTATTGTCTATACGAATGCATTGAACAGTAGTTGAAAATTGATTTTTGACTAATGATATGAATATTTTCAAAGGGAGAAAGACAAATGCTCACCTCTAAAGTAAAATAACCCCTCCTATGGGTGTGTGACTTAATCTAGGCCATCCATTACACAAAATGGATGGTCTAGATTAATCCATACACCCCATAAGAGGGTGGCTTTATTTTGTTTTAGAGGGGGAATTTGGAATTCCCCTTATTTTCAAATAAAGAATAACATCACTCTTAAATTTTAACAAAAAATTCCAAGTCATGCGAGAAAAATCATCTACAAATGTTAAGAAAAAACGATCGCCATCATAAGTAGAGGTTTTATATGGACCCCAAACATCAACATGAACAAGTTGAAATGGTGTAAATGATCGTGAGTAACTTGTCATAAATGAAAAACTACTCTGTTTAGCTAATGGACAGATATTACAGTGACTTGAATCAACAATAAGTCAATAATAAGTGAATGAAATGGTGAAAGAAGTTTAAGCTTATGAAAAGGCACATATCCTAAATGTTTGTGCCAAAGAAAAGAAAGTACAGTGTCCTCCTTTGCAGTTAAAGACCTGGGTATATTTGAAAAAGGAGGTTTGATATATAGTGACACCAGGATGTAGATTCCGTTTTCCTCTCTACCAATCCCCTTCACCTTTCCACTGAAAAGGTCCTAAAAAAGGCTAAAGTCAGGATAAAAAATAATAGAACAGTTAAGATCTTTAGTGAGTTTTGAAACTGATATCAAATTAAACTTGAATTCTAGAATATATAAAACATTGGTGAGTTGATGGTTTTGTGAAAGGTTAAAAACACCTCTATGAGAAACTGAAGCTAAACTGCTGTTAGGCAATCAAACAGAACTAAAAGAAGGAGAAGAAATTTACTGAGGAGAAGAAAGCAAATGTAAAGATAAAGTCATGTAATTTGAGGCATCTGTATCAATGATCCATTGATCTTCTGATTTAGCCATAAAAGAAGTTACAGTACCTACCATGTTTACTGAGACGTCACCAACATCTTTGTTTAAAAGCTTCAATATTTGATAATATTGTTCAATGGTAAACGCTGGGGAAGCTTTAATAGCAGAGCTTGGATTTGTTGGATGGGCATGTAATACCCTATAGTTGAAACAATGATACTTTGGTCATTTTAGACATAAGGGCATTTTTATCATTTCATAAAATACGTGTTCGGGTGCTCGATATTGTGTTAATAACTCCGCATTATCGATTATTTTTGTGAGGAGTTCGAATTGATGAAGAATTGATAGGTTGGCAAA
>JAVXUL010000019.1:8816913-8828144 GCA_035590515.1 Trichilia minutiflora
TAATTAAATATACTTATTTTTTATTTAATAAAAATTTCAATCATTTTTTTACGGTTAGGCTAGGTGATTTATAGCATGTTTAATTTTTTTTATTGATTAAAAAAAATTTTAATTTCAAAATCTCTTTAACAAATTTTTTATACTGTTGTTTGATTGTCATAAAGAAGGGTTTCTAAATAATTAAAAAAATTATTTTACTTCTATTAAAAGAAATTCAAATTTTGAGTTTTTAGCATTAAACTTTTTAAAAAATTTTTAAAGATTAAAATGTTTAAAATATTTTTATTTTATTTTCATTAATTTTACTCTATTTATCCATGAACATATTTTTAAAATATTATTTATTGATATAATTATAAAAATTTTACAAAAAAAAAGTTTATGATAACTAAATAACCAATTCTTTTTGTTAGAAGCCCTACTTCAAGAGACTTCAATCAAAATGGCTCTTATAATAATTTAAGCAATTTTTTTCCCCCAATTATCCCTAGCTTCGAGTTTAGAAGTATGTTTAGGTTCTCTCTCCTCCTTATCTCTGAGAAGAAAAAATTATTTTTATTTAATAAAAATTTATTTATTTATCTTTCTGTCTAGAATCTTAAAAAATTATTCAGTTTATAATTTTAAAAACAAAAATAAGAATGTAGTGATTTTAGTTTTAGAACTTTTTATTTTAAAAAGTAAATAACTTGATATTTAAAATAGATTTAAGACAAAAAATAAATTTATTCCTTTAAATTTATTTAATTAAAAAGAGAAATGGTACCGCAAAATGACAACATTGAGACTATATAAAATCTATTAATTAAAAAATATATTAATTAATTAATATATAAAATGTATTTATAATTCAATAAATATACATTTGATCAACTAAAATTTTATTACATTTTACTAATCTAATCAATTAAATATGATATAAATTACTAAATATACATTAAATACTTTGGATGCAATCAATTTAGTAGTCTCAAGTTAAGACAATAAATATTTAGACAAAGATAATAGCAAATTATTTTTGACATTGCAAAATTTTATTTTGTGAAAGAAACGACCTCAAAATCTCCTGGGGCTTAACTTGATTATAAGGATATGAGCTCTTAAGGATTTATAAATTTAAATATTGAGAATGTCATTCTGTTAAAGCGTCAAGGGATTAGACCGTGGGTTTTATCTAAATTGCTCTTTTGAACACGTTGATAGATCAGTTCGATTATTATATGTCTTCAATTCTATAGATTAGAGTCTTTCACATATAAAAAAAGAAGAAAAGAAATGACTTTAAATATCTAAGGTGAATTATATTTATAATTTTAATAAACTATTAATTTATGATATAAATGGGATCATAGAATTATATAATAATTTTTAAAAAAATATTATTATATTAAGATAGCTTATAATAGTAAAAATTTATTATATGACAGAAATTATTAATTTATCAAGATTATAGTGTATTATTATCATTTGATAATGTAATAATTTGACATTGATAATTTTATGTAATTTAATATTAAAAATTTGTTAAAAAGTTTCCTATTCATTCTAGAGCATGTTATTTAATCTTCATCGTATCATTGATATCAAAAAATCATGTTACATAAATTTTGAATATTAAATATGTTAGGTAATGCATTAATTTGATTAATACATATACATGGATTAAAAAAATCTACGAATTGTTTGGTAAAATTGAAAAATAAACAGTAAAAATCATCTAGAAATAATAACCCCAATCTTTTGTATTTTTTGCCGTTATATGTTACCTTGGAAACTAAAAAAAAAATACCCCTCATAAATGATAAAATCATAATATTATACATTTGTAATAATTATTTTTATTTTTTCTTAAAATGTCAATGATAAATTTAGTAAATGTAAAATATTATTTATTTTCTTAAAATTATTAAATTTTTACTACCACTCATTATGCGGTAAAAGAAAAAGAAAGGAAATTAACAATAACACTTGAAAGGAAATGGTTTTGTTTAAATATACTAAATATACACCATTCTTGACAACTGTCTCTTCGAATACCAAAAATAGGAGTATACATTTAAACACTTTAACAATAGCAGGAGGAAGCCAAACGACGCGTTAGTCGTTATGAATCAAATATGGAATTATATTATAACACGTGCATCACACTGTCCGAACAACGGGTCAGATGGAAAAACGTACTTCCCTTCTCTAGCTATAAAATTCACGCAGGGCCCTTTTCTCCTTTCAGCAACATTACGATTTCCGAATTCATTCTCAAGCTCGTTTCGTCTGACGAATGTAATAATAATAATAAACAAAATAAGCAGCAAAAATGCTTCTCCGCAGCTCTTCAACACCACTTTTGAATTCATGGCTACCTCATTCGAAAGAAGCACCATCATCATCACCAGATATAGAGATAGCATATCAAATTCAAAGAACCAAATCCATAACGTTAACAGCCGCTTCTTCTTCTCCGAGTGATTCATTGAAAAGCATGGCGAGAGCCTTTTCGGAGACCGATCTACGAAGCCTCCCGTTGCCGAGGAGGAAACAGACAAACAGAATCCTAAGCGGGTTGGCTCTGGAAGAGAGAGAAGAAGAGGCCGAAACGGCATCAGAGTCTGATGGGGTTTGGTTTTCAGATTCTGGGTTCGCAAATCAAGGATGTGAGATTGATGTTTTGGTGGGCGGAGGAATCTGTGGAGGTGGCGGGAATATATGTGGCGGTGGCGGTGGATCGGACGGTGGAGATGGAGATGGTAGGTGGGGTTCTTGGGATTCAAATAATTATGGAAATGATAGTACTGATGTTTATTATCAGAAGATGATTGAGGCTCATCCTGGCAATCCTCTTCTTCTGAGCAATTACGCTAGGTTTTTGAAAGAGGTACATGTCTGAAGCCACTGTTTCTATTACAACGTTCTTTTCTCTCTCTTTTTTGAAAGGATTTTATTCATGATTTCAAGTGGAGTGAAATGAATATAATGTTTTTGAGTTTTGATGATTTCTACATTATGGAATTGTTTGGTTAACACATAGCTTTAACAATCATTTTTTTTAATTTATTTTTAGCGGAAAATGTTTATCTTTATGACAATCAAATTATTTCTTTAAGAAGCAAAAGGCTGAAGTTAAGAATGTAATAATTGAATTATTTGCAGTTTGTGAATTCTCTGTTGTGATTTATTTATTGCTTGGGAATGGATTCAGGTTCGCGGGAATTTTGCGAAGGCTGAGGAGTACTGTGCCAGAGCGATTTTGGCAAATCCAAATGATGGAAATGTTTTGTCCCTGTATGGGGATTTAATATGGCAGAATTATAAGGATGCATCTCGAGCTGAAACTTACTTTGAGCAAGCCGTTAAAGCTACTCCTGATGACTGGTGAGAGTCATTCTTCGCAAGTTAATGCTACCATGAATTTAGTTGGGTCATTATAATGAGATACGGTGAATGACAGAAACCGAATTTAGTTGGGAATCAGTTCTGGCCGCTAGCTATTGTAGTAGTTGTAAATTTTCTCTATCAATATCATTGTAGATTTTAGTGGATTGATTTTGCGTAATTTGATGGTGCAGTTATGTGCTAGCATCACATGCTCGATTTCTTTGGGATGCTGATGAAGAGGAGGAGCAGGCGAATGAAACATCACCGGCTACTTATTTTCATGGAAGGTCTCCATTGCCCCCCCATTTGGCTACTGCTTATTAGGCTCTTCTCCTTTTTCTTTCTTGTATAATAAGTTAGTTATAACTTTCTGACCTTTGTTTATATATCCCTTCTTAATCTTTCTACTTCAATTATTCTTCCCCTGTTGAGATGAGTTCTGTTAACCAATAACTTCTCCTTTTATTCTTATTTTTGGATCCGTATCATGCATGTACATGGATAAATAAAGATTTGGAATGAAATTTTTGTTGAAATATCTGGCAATTTTCTTTATTTCTTAACTGCACCTACTTCTTCTTGACAAATGATAGGAATAGGATTAGTACTACAGAATGTAAACAATGTTGTTATGACGAGTAGACAGGACGGAGCTTGATAAATCTTGCAAAGCAAATTCCTTGTTCTTTGTTGAAGGATTATCCCTGGGTATGATTTGAGTAGGCAGCCTCAGCCCATTGTATTTTAGATGAACTTGCAAGCAACAGTTGTAATAAACTCATCAACTCGGTTTGCTTTATTAAAATTTACCGAACAAAAGTATAAACTGCACAATATGTATGTGGCGTATCTTCAAGGGTGTCAAATCTAATTAGCAGTCAGATGTATGTTTATTCCTTGCTTCGGCAGATCCTCAGATCCCCAGTGAGTAGAGAATTGATCATCTATTCATTACGAAACTCAGAAGAACGTTCATCACAATCTACGATGGTATTTTGACTTTTATATTTGCCCTTATTGTTTTTGGAATTTTCCCGTTATTTTTCAGTATTGATTCCTAAACCTGGAGTTGAAGAACACAATATTCGAAATGCTTGCAGCAATATCTTCCTTCGATTGGCTTTCAGCCTATTACGTTACTAGATTTTCTTTCGAAGACTCTAGTATTGGTGTCTGTTGAGGATAGTGATCTCACCTCAAGCTAGAGTGCAAATGATGAACTTCCAGAAAAATAAAAAAAAATGTTTGAATAATCAGCCTATAAAAAAATCAGCACAGATTAAAATAATGGAAGTAGTTCAACCATTAGAACTCCCAATTGAGTTTTGTTTTTTTAGAAACCGTAAAGATTTTTATTGGCTTACTGAAAAGTACTCAAAACTTTTAATTTGGAAGTTTGAACTAAGGCTTAAATCATCCAAAACCAACCAAGAAATGAACCACCAACTAACCCAAATCCCAGAGATGGTCATGACAATCGCAGCTATTTCTGCTTCTGCAACAGGTACTGTCTTCGGGGCAAAGATCTGACAACATTTGTCAGATGTCCATTAGTCAAACCAAGCATTGATGTTAGAACCAGCACAGGTGCTTCAGTTTTCAGCCACTTGGGTTGGGTCCATGCAAAATCTGAAACATTGTAAACAGTGATCCGCAGTAGAATACCAATCTCGGAGAAGCTTAGATTCAAGATTGTCACTGACGAATCCTGGAAAAATGGATAAGAGTCGCAAAATAGATAAGGGGACCGAAAGCTGGGCCTCGATTTTTTTTTTTTTTGGCTGCAGTCCAAATTTTTGGCTTTGACGACAGTTGATCACCACTGAGAAGTTTGTACTATTGTTGCATAACTGGTAATTTGTTTAATACATTGCAACCAAGACACAGCATAGTATGGTAACTGTGCTGATTATAAAGTAGAAATGGGCACTGGTCTGCAGACCCTGTGGGGTCTGTGGGAGCGGAGATCGTTACAAGCCTCAGGGTCGAAACGAGAACACCTGTTACAAAAGAAAAAAAAACTTGGGAATTTTAATGATGGGAAGCCAATGATATTGAAAAGTTGCAACAGAAATTGATTGAGCTGGATGCGGATCATTCTTTTTTACTTCATCCGCAGCCCTTTTATATGCAGGTTTCATTTGAAACTCCATTCAGATAATTTTCGGTTCAAGGAGTGCAAGCAGTTGGATCAGGTTATGTAAAACGAAAATTATGACACAAGGACGTCAAAAATTTTAAAAACAACAACAAAATAGACAATTTGTAAGACGTCTAATTATTTCATGATAGCATTAACTTTCTTTAATCACCATATTTATGATTAATTGGTAATTTAGCAACAACAATATGCCACATCATTTTTCAACTGCCTAGTCTTCCTGTGGAAGTAAATGTGCATAATATTGACATTGAGCCAGAAAACAAAGATGGGAGACATACATGGATGCCGTTGCAGAAGATGATTGTGCTAATATCACCTCATACGATGAGGGATCTTTCATTTTATAGAAAACACTGAAATTGAAAATATAGTTTCTGGATTCTAATGAGCGGAAAGCTTTATTTTCATAAACTCTAGCTAGTATGCACCTTTAAACTTCTCCCAAAAGCGCCAAAAGCAAAAGCATGGTTATTGGACCCTTGCGCTTCCTCAAGTTTTATCCGAAAGTACTTAAAGAAAGTTCAAATTTTTCTATTAAAAAAGCAGCCGCTGTTAACTTGGAAAATCACTGATTTATTTATAGTATGTTTTCCTGCAAGTTCTTAACTTCTTTCAGTGTTATGTTACTGTACTCTGAAGATTCCTGACTAATGAATCAAGAAATAGAAAATTAGTGTTGTACCTGAAGAAGCTGTTCCAGTAAAAACGGCTTGCATGTACTCTTTTGGAAGTTTCATAGCTGATCCCATCGAGCTTCCAACTATCAGGCCATCAGCTAAACCAAAAATCACAACTGATGCTCCTATCACACCTTAGGCTCCATTTGATCCACTTTTTCTCCAAGCCCGGTCCATGATTGGAGCCACAATTAGAGAGAGAGCAAACATGGAAAAACCCAAGTTCATTCTCAATTTCTAACTCAGCTTGGAACTGCAGCCAACCCAACATATCACTAGAACTAGATCCAGCAATGATGAGCTCATGTAAGCTACAGAAAAAAAAAAACTTTTCGACATGCTTAGCCAGATACAGATAACCAAAGTAATCAATAGCAGTTATAAAAGCATTCCATGGAAGCAAATTTCCAGCACCAAGAATGAAATGAATTATGTAAGCAATCTTGTAGGTGTCTCTTGGCTCGGGTTGATCTCCAGCACCTTTCACGACTTCCATTTTTAGCATGCTTGTAGAAATGTAATCAAGTTCAAACAGTCTCAGTTGAAATTTAAGCTTCCCTTTAGCGGGAATGAAGCAAGCTGCACTGACTAGTTGATTAGAAAAGCATATACAAGCTGAGCTGATGAGGACGCTCTCCATTAAGGGCAGAAAAGACTTCCAAATGAAGAGATAAAAAAAATAGTGTTCTGTGTAGTTCCTTTGTATCCGGAGGACTTGAAATAGCTTAAAATCTGCTTAACTGAAGGCCGAGCTTGTCAAGAACCATAGCATCTATATCTATATCTATCTATCTATCTATATAAAAGAAGCTGAATTAGTCATGGAAGCGAGAAAGCTGAATTAGTCATGGAAGCGAGAAGCATGGAAGTGAGTCACAGCCCACAAGCAGTTGGGTTAGAGGCTAACCTGAATTGTTAAGGAGGAGATTCGAACTTGGGTTAGTGGCTAACCTGAATTGTTAAGAAGTTTTAGGTTCGAATGTCGGGCTGTCATCTTCGTATTTAAAATTTGTAAATTTTATTTAAATTATTTTTTTGAACGAAATAATAAATTAATTCTCAATTCGATAGGTATGAATTGTTACTATAAAATAAGATAATCAAAATAATCAAATTTCGTCGCATAAAGAAAACAGGATAACTCATTGAGGTTTCGGATTTCAACAATAAATTATGTTAAAATTCCACCCTAATTAAATTTTAATTTCTATTTATTAATTTATGTAATAATCTTCTTTTCAAGACTCAAACATTAACTATATTAATTCTATGTCCACTTTTGTGATCATAGTAATTAATACAATTAGGAACTATGAAATTCTGGATATAATCGCAATGATTAATATTTATTTCATAATATCAAATTTAAACTTTCATTCATCGTTCAATATCTTTGAATACGTATATTAAAGGATGAATTAAAGTTTAAACCCTAAACCCTAAACCCTAAACCCTAAACCCTAAATAAAGAAAAACTAAGCATACTCACATTCTCAAGTTCAAATACCCATACACAATTCCCAACTCAATTTTATTCATCATGCAACCAACACAACTGAATCATGTAATCACTAGCGTTACAATCATTCTTTTACTACTATAAAGAAAAGTAGCAAACTAGGGTGTTCTTTAATCATTTAGCTCCTCAATATTAATAAATTTTTTTTCGCGAGTTCATTTTATGCGAGATGGAGCACATCATTAAAACATTCTTCTTTAAGTTGTCAACCTGCCTTTTGATACTAATATAAACATTTGTGATGAATGCACTCGGTTACTAAACAAGTTACACACTCAGAGACTTTGCATACACATATTTCGAGTCGTTGTCTAGCAACTCCAAACAGCAAAGTAGATTATTCATTATATTATCACCCTACTTAAACTTTGTTTAGGACTAGCTTAAAGGTACAAGAACAAGAAAAGCATTACAAATATCTTTCGTCCATGGTAACACAACCACACAATTTTGCAAGGAACATATATTTCAATAATCACAAAAACCAGTATGCTTAATCATACTTTAAAAGTTATTCTCCATCTCAAACTGAAAATTCAACACTTAACATAGTGAAAATCCCAAATATAAACAAAGAAATCAATTTTGCAGGATCCTTTTTTATTCTTTCACAAAAAAGTCCAAATTTGAGGGTTAAAATAGTTTAAATTTCACCAAAAATTGTAATTCCACCCCCCAAACTTAAATCACACATTATTCTCAAAGTGAAAGAAAAGAGAAAAGAAGAAAAAAAAAACTAATACTTTCCTAAAAGTAACATATAAGTGTGATCACCAAGTCAGCACAACCCAACCTTATTTCCTTTACTTGAACTTACTCAATACATTTGTTTGATGCATTTTTCGAAATACCTGACTTAAGTTTGAGAAATTTTGATTTGGAAAGGAATTATATTTGCTATTTGTATTTAGATTTGATTAATAAATTTTTGTGATTGATTTCAAATTGATTCGATGATGATTTGAAATTGAGTCACAATGTCATGTCCCAACTCCTGGATCCATATGTAACAACTGTCACAAGTTCTTGATATGCATTTTTAATCTCATAACACACATTAAAAACTTGTAAGGTATTTGTGATGATATTTGATAATCCAAAAATCATTTTGAACATCATACAATCAATTTATATCCGTATCTCCTTTTTTTAATCGAACCAAGTATTCAAAATTATTTTCAAATCCACATCATCCTTATTCAATCACATAGAGCATCACAATATTAATTTATCTCTTCGAGATATTTCTAAAACATACTTCATAAATGGAAGATACATTTAAAATATAAAAAAAATCAAAACATGTAAGTTCATGAATTCTATCACAATTCTCAAAACAAGTAAGAAATATAAATATTTACAAGATTCTCTAGTGGACCTATATGCTTAAAATGTGAGTCGAGTATAAGATTTATACTTGAGCATTTTACTCTTGATGTAATCACTATCACATTAACTGCTCACTAGACTCGAGTTCACCTGAACATGTAGAGAGAGAGTGAGTATACTAATGTGCAATCAGTGAGTGGATATAAAATATAAAATAAATATGAAAAACTTTTGAGGAAAACATTTTAATAAGTAGGTTTTGAAAATACTTTACAATGTTATGTAATTTCTTCTCCCTTTCATTTCTTTGATTTTTCGTCTATTAAACTCCTGTTTTCACACAAAATCATAATAAAACAATACTCTCTTCATCTTACAAGCTTTATTTTGTTTATTTGAGGAAGAAATTAACTTGAGAAGGATTAGGGTTTTGAAGACAACTTGGGATTTTCTAAAACCGACAATAATCATAGCCTCCTAAGGCTTTAATCAATTATTTGGTAGAGTTTCTCATCTATCCTGAGTATTATTTTCATATTTAAATTAGATTTATAAATTAGAATTAGTGTATAATTAGGGTTTTATTGTTTATTTGGCTATTTAGATTAATTTTAGTAAATTTAGATAAAATTCGTTATTTATATGTTAGAATTAGTAAATTAGAGGTTGAATTATTAGAAATAAGATTGAAAGTGGTGCAAATTGAATTGGTCAGTAAGTTGGGAATCTAATTAAGTATGGGTTGATGGATGAATGTGGTAAAATAGTGTGATAATAAAATTTCATTGTTAGAAATCGATAAAATAACCGAGAAAAAGAATTAAGTCTCAATGACCAATGTTGACTAAGAAACCCGGATTACTAATCATAATTATGTATATAGGCTATATTGATATATTTTGAAAGATATGAATTAATGTAAATATTGATATATGTATGAAATAGGCATCGATTATGTGAAAGAGTAGTCCAAGTAATGTGAGGGATTATAAAGAAGGCATATCCTCTCTACGTGTAAGTAAATTTTTAAATGACCTTTTATTTTATTTAAAATATTTATAAACTTAAGTACTTTCAATATTTTTAGGAAGTTAGTATTTATTTTATAATTCATGTTTTAAATAGTTAATTATTTTATATTATATTTTTAAATAAATTAATAAATGGTTTGTGTTGTTTTGACTCCTATATGAGTCCTTGAAGGGCAAATATGAATGGAAATAATACTAATTTGATCATTCTTTCTTTTATAGTATACATCCTATTATTATAAAATGATAATGATTTTTTCAAATGAATGTTAATTATATATTGCATATGGTATGCATTCTTGAATTCAAATTTGATAATTTTAGATATGATATTATGACCTGAAAGCCATCTGTACTTATAGAATGCTAGTAACCTGGAACGGATTTAGGAGACGCTACTCAAGTGAATGGTGCATCAACAGGACTATTATAAGAGAAATGATGATTTTATTTGTGATAGAATGGCCTACTAAGTAAAAATGTTAAAGACAATCATATAAGATATCATGTGATATTTGAAATCAATGTTAGTGATAGGTAGGATTTTTGTAAAATGAAATATACATTTTGTTGGTGGTAATTTGCAGCCGTGTAATACATTTTTGTTGCTAAGTAACAGTATGGCTCCCTCCAGTTTTAATGACAACCGCCTTGTGGTTTTTGGGAATAACCACCCTAACACTATAAAATCACCATCTCTCCCTATAAATAGAACTATGTGTCACTTGATCCCCCACCCAAAAAAAAGAAAGAAAAACCAAAAAGAAGAAGAAGAAAAAGAAGGAGAAGGAGAAAAGAGGGGGTACGTATGTCACGCCCCGACCCTAGTCGGTCACGTGACAATCATCGCAAATCCCAAGAATACATCCTATCACTTAGAATGTACTCCTAGAACCCGCAAGGCATTAGTACCTGTTTTCAAATTCATTAACCAAAAATAAAACAAAATATGAAAAAATGGAAGATTTTCAATCGTATACATATCAACCTCTGTATTTTACAAAATACAACACATACTTTTCATGTTCAAGCCAAATACATAAAATATCTTTGATACAAATCATTTTTCCTGCAGTGGACCATAATGTAAAAATCTGAGTCGAGTACCTGAAAACTTGCTGAAGCACACTTCAGCTACG
>JAVXUL010000019.1:8828244-8843995 GCA_035590515.1 Trichilia minutiflora
TATGATTTTGAGCTTAACCTTAACCAAAATATTAATTACAATTAAAAATGGACTTGAGAATTATTTCTTGGTCTTTCTTCTTGATCTTGCACTTGAAGTTTGGGCAACCATTTTGTTATCATCGAAATGCTTTCCATGTCAACAAGTAATAGTGGAGGAGAACTAGTCTGCTTCGTTGGATCCCTTGGTCCGAGCCTTCCTGGTGGTGTTTCTTTCATCGTCCCCTCTCTCATAGGTGGGGGTGGCTATATGAGAGGACTTCCTTCAATGTGCAGCATCCCTTGAATCTCTTCTGTCAGTCATTTCTTCACAAAACTTCAACAAGTACCTGCAACAAAAACACAAAAACAACAAACAAGAATAGTGAAAGCACGGAAGAAAGCAAAGGAGAGCTCCAGAGGTAGAAAATCCAAAGAGAGTTGAGATGTTTGTGAAAATGATAGAAGAAAGGGGCGGTATTTATAGTAAAAGAGAGGCGATCTCAATCATTGATCTAAACAACTAAGGAATAACCACGTGTACCAGTCCATAAATGACTCCATGGTTCGAGGAACGGTCACTTTTTCCCCCAACAAAGATTTGCCACAAGGCACGCTCCTAGCCCAGTGTTTAAAACCTTTCCAGCATATGAGGTGCCGCCTACTCAGTGATAGCTGTTGATAGTTGTGACGTGACTTTTGATAGGGGCCAGTTAATGTGGACGGAATGGAAACCTAAGCAGGACACATTATCAACAAGCTAACAGATCCGTTAGAGGAAAGAGAAAAGGCCTCAGTGACCAGGAAGCTTCTATATCACGCTAACCGTCCTAGTGATTGACTACCCTACCAGTCAAATTGAATTCCCTGAGCCAACACTCCCCACCTAGGACGATTCGTCTCAGGTATGATTTTTTGACGCGAGCCCTACGAGTTTTGTACCAGAAACTGGGGGATTGGATGTTTGGAGAAAAATGCAAGAGTGACCCATGGATGCTCCATCAATAAGATACGTGGCAGGTGACCAGATATAATCCTAGGCAGTCCCCTCCTCTGATACATTTTGTCCCAGGTGTCCCCCGGCTCATGGATTCCATCATCCTAGAAAAACTTAGCTCTAGAAAGACTGCGTCCTAGGAGGATCACCGCCTTAGGTGTCCTTCACCTCAGGATTTCCACCGTCTCAGGTGCTAAGAAGATAGGGACTCTTTCTCAGGATTTTTCGCACTCGTCAACAACACGCCTCAGGCATTCGACAGTTAGAGCGTGAAGATAATCCATCGTGTCAGGAATCAGGACAGCTTCTTAAGGAAATTACCCCATACCAGGATTTCTTCCTCAACCAGCCTGCAGGCAATCTCTGACCAGGGTATCAGTGGACACGTGCCCTCTCCCCACTCAAAAATGAGAACGATGGTTGCACCTGTCCCATCCTCTGACTATTTTCAGGTGATAGGACGGTGTTAGGCCTGTAAAATCTGCAGATGTGACAGTACCATTAATGAAATTTGACTGTATACTGCCCTATATTAGACATCACATCCTTCCCATTCTCCGATACCAAGTCACTGTTCAGGGGGCATTATATAAAGCAAATATTTTTCAACAGCAGAGGACTTTTTTGGTTACTTTTTCTTATACACTTTGGGGGAACTTTACAAAATCACTTTGGTACTTTGCATTTGAGAGGGATTCGGTAGCACCGTTCCGTCGAAAACACTTTCTTCTCTGAAGGTCTCACCTTGGTGATTTCTACCATTTTCATTTTTCCTTTCTCTGTTTCTTGTTCACTAAAAACATATTTTCCTTCCCCACCGTTTTTTTAACTTAGGTATCAGAGTTTTTCTGTCAAAAACCCCTCCCAATATTACTCCGAAGGTGTTACTTTCTTCACAAGCTTAGGAAGTGAAGCTTTGCCTGGAACCATCACGCTTTCAGCCAATTTTTGATGGAAAAATCACCGTCCGACAACAGCCACATCACTCTCACACCTCCTCAGCTGAGTCATTTCACGTTAGTCGCGAGGAGGGTCCACGGATAATTTTTACACTAATAAATTCTAATAATGTATCATAGTTCTTAAACTATAATACAAAAAGTCTTCATCAAATCGTTTACTTTTGATTGTACGTACTGTACAAGTTATGTTCTTTCGTTGTTTAATCTCGACTAAAGGTTTAAAGAAAATCAAAAACCTAAACTTAATGTCTATTTTAGACTATCAATCATTATGCACTGAACTTGTCATTATGAATTTTTTTGCATGATATTTATCATTATTTAACGAGAATTTAGTGCTTTAGTACTTTAATAATGTTTGTCTGAGAAATTAAATCTAGATCGAGTTAACGAAAACTTAAAATCTTAAATATCAAGTCAACAGATCCTATCTTGATATTCATTTGTATTTTGATATAAACAATATATGATCAAATCAGTTTTTTGTATAAGATGTGATTAGTCCTATACTTATATATCATATGAACTATGTGTGTTTATATCAGATAATGACATGATGTTTCAGGTTAAAGGAGTACTTAGTACATTAGTATAATCAAATAATGAATTATTAACTGCATACATTCTGTGTGATTCATCATTTCTTTGGTTACGTTTAAAAAATAGTTCTCAAATTGTTAATCCACACTAATATCTTAATGATATGACTTTTATTTTCACATGTACTAATATCATCTAAATATATTCACAAGAGACATTTAATGTATCTATTATATGATATAGATACCCAGTTGATCTATTTATATAGGGAATAATTTAAATATTCATTATTATGATAAGAAAGAGAAAGCAACTTATACATATAGATAGAAATAATTTCTTTATTAATAATATGTATAATACGTATTACATAATAATATAATATAAAGTACCCTGAAATCAATAATATGAATGATTTTTAGAGCATACTATACTAACAAACTCTCATTTTCATTAAAGTAATTCACTATTGTATCTTATACCCATCTGCTTAATATGTTAATCTAATTGTTTCAATATCATTGTTTTAGTGAGAGGGTTAACATATTTATTTGCTGAAGATATCTTCTTTATAATTATCTTTCCAACACTACTAAATTCTATCAAAATATGATATTTACGTTGAATATACTTAGACTCTGGTGTGTTCTTGGTTTTTTAGTTTGTACAATAATACCAGTATTATTCTGGAATACGTTTATAAGATAAGTCATGTCAGGACCCACACCAAATTCAGACATGAATTTTTGCCTTCAAACAACCTCTTTTACTACTTTCAAAGCAATAAAGTATTTAGTTTCTGTTGTAGAGTCGACTGTTGTTGTTTGTTTAAAACTTTTCCAACTCATAGCCTCAATTATATAGAAAGGTAAAATCAGATGTAGACTCATAATCATCTATATTTTATTGAAAATCTGAATTTAAGTATCTATATATGTTCAACTCTTGAGCTCCATAACTCATAATCAAATTCTTTGTGAGCCTCGTGCCTAGATCCCAAAGGTATAACGGTTTCAGTTATTTTAATTCTCCAACTAATAAATCGGTTTAAGGTGTTTAAGTGGCTTTGAAAAGCTTATTTTTTAGGGCTAAGGTTTTCATGAAGAGCTCAAAGATGGCCCTCGCTGCAGTGAGAATTTTATTTCCCCGCTGTAGCTAGATTTCTAGAAACCCTTACTACAGTGAGAATTTTATTTTCGTTGTAACGAGCTTTCTAAAAATCCTCACTATAGCGGGAAAAATTCTTTCATTGCAGTACTGATTTGTGAAAATACCTTCCCTGGAACCCTAAATTTTTACTATTTAAAGGAACTTTCTTCCCTTTTCTCTCCCTCTCTCCCTCTCCTCCATTCTCTCTTCTGTTCCAAGCAAACCCACACCTATTTCTCTTGATTTTTTCAATTTCTTCTTAATTTCTTACCACATTACACGTATTAACCACTCTTTGGGCATCTATTTAGCGTTGGAAGCGTGAGAAATGAAAGAGGAGAGCTAGGGTTTTAGGAGAAAATTTAGAGTTTTTTGAGTTCTAAGTGAAACCGAAGCAAACCAATGATACCACAAGGTTAGTAGCATCTTTTCTAATTTATCTGGGTTTTTTATTTCGTATTTTATCGATTTTCGGGCATATAGATTTTACTATTTATCCAGGGAGATTTTATCTAGATTTATCCCGTACATTTAGTTTTTACGCATTAGTTAGGTTGTAGAATGGTCGAGTAAGTCGTTAAGAAGCTATGAATGTAAATTTAGAAATTTGGATAAATATGACCAATAACCAAATTACTGTTCCGATAAGTGTGTGGAGTTCACTTATTGAAATCACAAAAACGAGTCGAAATACGCCATTTTAGCTATAAGGTGGGTTCTCGATATTAAGGAATGGATGATTGGTTAGTTAATGAGGGTTTTATCCGATTTCGTATAATAATTGATTTTAAGGAACCCAGGTTAGCATTCATTGCATATATACAAGTTTCGTTCGAGGCTTAGAAATGTATATTGATATATTTTGATATATATGTTTAGGCGACGATATGCAAGCACGGAATCCGCGTGAAGTATCGAGGATCGAGGGGAATTAGGGAGTATATATCCTCCATAAACTGTGAGTGAACAATCCTATATTCTACTATTTTTAATATAAGCTTTAAATATTTTAAATTTGCTTATAAGTGTTTTATTGAGTAAAACTCATATGTTTAATGTTTTAATTTTATATAAATGTTTACATATATGTACATTGTTGGAAATATAAATGCTATTGTATTGATTTAAGGGCCAGGAGGCTTGATTTGATTTATGTCTAAAAGATATATTGATGCTCATGTTTTTGTTTTATTTCGGATCCATTCGATTTGTATGATATGTGAATATTGATGTGCACGTTGGTGCATAATATGGTTATTTATATATATATTGGTGATAACGATCAGGATGGGCCGGATTTATTGATTGTAGCTACAGGGTGAGATAGCCTAAGGTCGACCTGATAGAAAGATTGCCTAGGTGAGTGGAGACTTCATAGATAGGGGTGGTGTATGGATAGTGTTATTGTAATGGTGTAATGTGATTTAACCACCTGTGAATCTCGTCGGATTAGTCACGGATGTCACCATGTGACTAATTCGAGACGAACGTCAGTGATGGACATGTTTTTCTAACAAATACTTCCAATAGTTTTATTCTTGCATATTGAATTAAAATTTATTATAAAACCTCATCGTTTTCTTCTACATACAAACCCACTTATGATCTCGGGATGCCCAGAGTCAGGATAATTATCAAGTCCCAACCCTTGAGTCTTACACGTAATAATCATCACAGATTTCTAATAAGCATTCCTTATACTCAGAACACTTACTAAGAACCTGTAAGGCTTAAAATTTTAAAACAAATAAAGCACTTCTAATATTTTTTTTCTTCCAAACTCCCAAACTATTTTTCAATAAAAAACAACCATATAAAATAATGGTATAAAATAATTTATACATATATATTTGAAAAAAAAATACATATAAAATAATTTAAGATGAAATATAATTATCAATGATAAATAAAAAATACTAATATTATAAAAACTAATATCAAATTATAGATATATCATAAAATAATAGTAATTGAAATATTCTATTATTTGTGCTTATATCAAATCCATAAAAAAAATTTATTTTTAGTATTTTAATTGATTTAAATAAATAAATTAAATAATAATTTTAAATTTAGTTGATCAAGTAAAAAAAAGATTTTTTGTTTATTTATTTTATTTTCTTCTTTTCTTTCTTTTTTAGTTGCTGAATCTATGTTTTTTTATTAAAAATAAGAAATTGAATTAAGTTTTGAAACTCAACTCTTATATTTTGAAGAAAACAAACACTAGAAATCAAGTCACAAGGAAAAATTTATCAAAATAAGAAAAAATTTTGATTGAAAATTAAGATAACTTTAAAAAAATAAAAAAATTTAAGATAAGTTTCTTTTCAATAATTTTAATTTGGCTGTTTATGATTTTATAATTTTAATGTGAGTTTTTTGTTTTTTCACTTTTTAAAATAATAATTTTTTTTATATATCTTTTATAATTAATAAATTAGTAAACGTAATGATTTTTAGAAGATCTGTTGGTGATCTGATTAAATATGAATTATTGAATTTTTTTTTTAATTTTTTTTAAATAATTATATAAAAAAAAATTTATTCATTCAACTGATTATATTTGTATACAAATAAAAAGATTTAATATAAAATTTGATTATAGATAAATTTTTTATAAAATTAATTATTAATAATTTCGTAATTTAAAAAAGATGTTGGTTTTTTATATTTACCGACGAATGCATAAACTGCACATGTATTCGAAGGTGTCAAATCAACCAATTGTTTACTCTTCGCTGAGCAGAGAATTGATCATTTGTTCATTACGAAGGTCAGAAGAACGTTCATCACAATCTATGGTCGCATTTTTTGACTTTTCTATTTATCCTTTGTGTAGTTTTCCCACTATTTTTTAGTATTGATTATTAAAGATCGAGTGGAAGTAGAATATTCGAAATGCTTGCAGCAATATCTTCTTTCGGTGGGCTTATAGCCCAATACGAGACTAGTTTTTCTTTTGAACAATAATTATTGTTTTTACTATATTTAGTATTGGTGCTAGATGTGAAGAGTGATCTCATCAAAGCTACAGTAAAACGATGTGATTCCAGAAAAGTAACAAAACATGTTAGAATAATCAACACAGATTAAAGTAGTGGAAGTACTTCAACCAGAATCATTAGAACTCCCAATTAAGTGTTGGTTTTTAAAAACCGTAAAGAATTGGCTTACTCAAAAGTTTTCAAATTTCTAATTTGGAAGCCTAACTAAAGGCTTAAATCATCCAAAACCAACCAAGAACTGAACCACCAACCAACCCAACTCCCAGGGACAAAATCATGACAATCGCAGCTATTTCTGCTTCTGCAAGTGGTACTGTCTTTGGGGCAAGGATCATGACGGCACTTGTCAGATATCCATTAGTCAAACCAAGTATTGATGTTAGAACCAGCACAGGTGCTTCAGTTTTCAGCCACTTGGGTCCATGGAGGCAAGCAGCAAAGAGAGGATAGAACACAAGTCTGACAGTGCAAGCCCATGTTGCCTTTTTGATGCTTTTTGGAACATAGATTGCAGTTAAAGACTTCCCTACAAAATCTGAAACATTATAAACAGTGATCAGCAGTACTGGATACCAATCTCGGAGAAGCTTAGATTCCAGGTTTTCACCGATGAATCCTGGAAAAATTGATAGAGTAACAATATATATAAGGAGAACTCCGAAAGCTGGGCATCGAATTTTTTTTGCCACAGTCCAAATCTTTGGCTTTGAGGACAGTTGATCATCACTGAGAAGTTTAAAATGTTGTTGCATAACTGGTAACTTGTTTAATAAGTTGCAACCAAGACAACAGCATAGTATGGTAACTGTGCTGACTATAAAGTAGAAATGGGCACTTGTTCGGAGACCCTGTGGGGTCTGTGGGAGGGATGCCTTTGTTATAATCCTCAAGGTGGAAACTAGAACACCTGTTACAAAAGAAAAGTACTAGGGAATTTTAATGATGGGAAGCCAGTGAAATTGAAAAGTTGCAACAGTAATTGGTTGAGCTGGATGCAGATCATTCTTTGTTTCGTCATCAGCCATTTGATATTCAGGTTTCATTTGAATGCTGGAGGCATCAACTATTCATGATTTCTATTCAGATAATTTTCAGTTCCGGCAGGGCAACCCGTTGGATCAGGGTATGTAAAACGAAAATTATGACACAAGGACTTCAAAATTAAAAAAAAATAAAAAATAGACCATTTGAAAGAAATCTAATTGTATAATGATAGCATCAACTTTCTTTAATCACCATATTTATGGTTAATTGGTAATTTAGCAACATCATTGTCACTTTATGCTATGAGTGCACTAATATCACTATATACTATGAGGGTCATTCAATTTATAGAAAACAGTGAAAGTGAAAATATAGCTTCTGGATTCCAGTAAGCTCAAAGCGGTATTTTCGTAAACTCTGGCAAGCATGCACCTTGAAGCTTCTCCCAAAGTCCAAAAAGCAAAATACTCATTAGACGCTTTATGCTTCCTCAAATTTTATCCGAAAAGAAGTTCCAATTTTTCTATTAAAAAAGCAGCCGCTGTCAACCTGGAACATTGATTTATTTATAGCATGTTTTCATGCAAGTTCTTAACTTCTTTTAGTGATATGTTACTGTACACTGAAGACTACTGACCAATGAATCAAGAAGTAGAGAAATAGTGTTGTACCTGAAGAAGCTGTTCCAGCAAAAACAGCTTGCATGTACTGTTTTGGAAGTTTCCCAGCCGATCCTATCAAGCTTCCACCTATCAAGCCATCAGCTAAACCACAAATCACAACTGATGCTACTGTCACACCGTAGGCTCCGTCTGAAACACTTTTTCTCCGAGCCCGGTCCATGATTGGAGCCACCACTAGAGAGAGAGCAAACATGGAAAAACCCAGGTTCATTCTCAATTTATAACTCAGCTTGGAACTCCAGCCACCCCAACATATCACTAAAACTAGAACCAGCAATGAAGAGCTCATGTAAGCTACAGAAAAAACCTTTTCGACATGCTTAGCTGGATACAGAAAACCAAAGTAATCAACAGCAGTTATAAAAGCATTCCATGGAAGCAAGTTCCCAGCACCAAGAATGAAATGAATTATGTAAGCAATCTTATAGGCGTCTCTTGGCTCGGGTTGATCTCCAGCACCCTTCACGACTTCCATTTTTAGCATTCTTGCAATTGCAGAAATCTAATCAAGTTCAAACAATCTCGGTTGAAATTTAAGCATCATTTTAGCGGCGATGGAGCAAGCTGGGATGACTTGTCGATTAGAAAAGCATATAAAAGCTGAGCTGATGAAGCAAAACTCTGCTTAACTGAAGGCTGAGCTTGTCAAGAACTACAGCTTACATATATATTTCTAGCAAACATGCTTGTATTCTTAAAGAAGCTTAGTTAGTTATGGAAGTGAGCCAGTCAATTGGGCTAGCTGGCAGCTCTACTTACTAGCACCATGGATTTGATTGATGTGTTGGTATATTGGAATCAATGGGGCTCATACTTGGAGAAAAATTGTGCTGTGTGGGGACGGCAATGGATGGGCGGTGTTTGAAGAAGTGGCTTTTCACTCGACTACTACACATGGGGGAAAGAGTTTACTGGAATTATTAGTCTAAGTTAGCTAGAAGCCTAGAACCTTAGCAGAAATAATGGTTACGAGCGAATCACTTTATCCATCATTTACCGGTTTTCCTTGGGTCCATTAGCAGTGACTCGGCAACTGATGTGTTTGAATCACTAAAGGGATAAAAAGAATACGAATATTCTCACAATCAAATTGACAGATTTCTTGAATCATAACATAAAATTCTTCAAAGCATGAAAAGAAATCTGTGTAAGTCCTGACAATTGGAAGGTGTGAATGGTCCTTTAACCTTGATGGTTGAGAGTAGCCAAAGTAATTGTGGCAGGAAATGGAAGGAGAAGTTGCTTTAATTTCAGCGTGATCAACAAGTATTACTGGTCTCTCGTTTAACCATCCGCATGCAGAACTTGATTCCATCCTGTAATATCAAGAAATTTTAGTCAGACTTAGCGAGCTTGATCATTATCATGATCTTCCTCTTTGACACGTGACATTTCAACGATCGGCTTCCATTAAATTATTCCTTTTTATCCCTTCTTCCTTCACTACTTTTCTTGCTTTATTGAATCAGCAATCATCCACCAACCATTGCTTCAGCAGCAAGTTAGGTTGTCAATTTTCAGAAGGAAAAAGGCACTTATCAACAATGTTTTAACTCTTAACAGGAAAAGGAAGTACATATTGTTTTAATATAAATTTCATAATGATTGCTTTTTTGAATACTGTTGGTCATTGATGTCGACAAATACAGAAGAGCCAGAGTGGCTTTAATGCTATATGAACTTATGCCAATAGAATTGTCTCCATTAAACAGAGCACCTTCCACTTTAAAACAACTCATAGCAACTAAATCTTCACTTTTAATGAAACCGATGTCGGATCAATAACCTGCTGCCAACAAAAATCATCGTAGTTTCAGATTTCCAGAAATGAATCACGATTGTAAAATGGAAACTTTTGGATTGTAATTGTTACATAGAATATTATATATCTCAAATCTCATTTAAATTTGCATGAATCTTTTGCATGTTCGTTATTGAATCGAGGAAGTGAGGGACTTTGTTTTATTACACTTGGGCCGTCACCTTTTCAAATATGACACCGGCATCAACTGTTCTGTTCTCTGCCAATGTAAAAGATAAGATAAAATATTAAATCAAAGAGAAACGTAGAAAAGAATGATAAAAGGGAAGTCGTTTTCTTGAACAGGGGACGTATGTCATTGTTATGTAAGTGTCGGCAGGGGATTCCTTTTTGAATTTTGGGATTTTGTTTTGTTTCTGGTCGATACTTACAAAGGCAGTGCAGCGATAGGAATAATGAAATCAAGCATAACGAGAAAAATATTTGATTGATAACAATTACGATGTTCTAAGATAATTACTGCATTCCTTGTTGACTGATCGGGATATTTGACAAGCGTACTGGGTTGGCAATAGTAATAATAATTTTTAAGATTTCAAACTTAAAAGAATAACTAATTATTTATATTTTAAAGAATTAAATTAAAAAATAAAAATTAATTTTTTTAAAAATTAATTTAAATTTATTAAAATAAAAAAATTCACCTACTCATAGTTATAATTATAAAATTCAGAATGGTACAATTTTAAATACTTTAATTAATTTATTATATTAATTTTTATTAAAATATTAACAAGTATTTGTCTAATAATAATTATCGTCCGTTTTTTAATTATTAATTAAGTCTATTAATATCAAGATTAATTTAAAAATATAATAAATAATTAAATATAAATATTATTTATATTTATTTTTCTAGTACACGATTTATATTTTTTCCCTCAATATTTCATATAAACCCCAAAATTATTTTTATAGTAATCAAACATAAGAATAATAATTAATTAAAAAACATATTAAAACATTATGATAGAAAAAAATTAAATTTATTAATTCAACATTCAAAATAACATAAAGTAATCCTTAAATAGGTTAGAGATAGCAAATGGGCTGGTCCGACACGATGCGACACGTGAAAATAAGGTTCTTACGGACTAATGTGTTGTGTCATGTCGAGTCCGATAAAAAAATATCGGCCCAACACGATCCATAAGGGTTGTGCTATGCTGGGCTTGGAGATTATACTATATCGTGTCGGTGGATCAAGCTCACAGGTTAGACCCATAAGTCCAAAAATTATTTTAATAATAATATATTATTATTTTAATTATAGCTCGGGCCGTGTCGACTTATGCCAAGTTCGAGCTCGTCATCTGCTCGTATCGGACTCGATCCGTGGGCCTAATATTTCAGCTCGGCATGGTCCTTTTAACGGACTTAATCGTGCCAGGCTCTTACTATTTATGGACCAGGTCGACCCGATCCATTTGTCATCCTTAAAATAGGTTACAATATTAAACCCTAATAAAAAGTTTAGTTACTCTAAACATAATAAAAAATGAATTAGCAAATAAAAGTTTAAATTAAAAATAATGAAAAAGAAAATAAAACAAAACAAAAAATTTGAATACTTGAATGTTTGATTTTTGTTGAGTTATAGTTTTTTAATGCGTTAGCTCTCTAAATTCAGCAAAAGATCCCAAATAAGAAAAAGAAGTATTAATATAGTTTTTAGAAAACTTTAAGCTAATCCTAAATTAATGAGATTTAGAAATTTAAGTCCTATTAAAAGATCTTGTTGAAGACTGTTCTAATTTTAGTTAAATCAAGTCTCGTTTCTGTCTAAAACATGAAATTCATGAATAGTACAAAATTAGTTCAATTAAATCCAAAGATAAGCTAAATTAATCTAAAATTCACCTATAATTCAATCAATTATCCTAACAAAATTTGACTCATCATAATTCTTTACACTAACCTTTGCTTGTCCTCAAGCAAATCATAAAATAAATAGAAAATAATTATCTTCCTCCTACATTTTTATACCAATACTTAAAAACACGTAATTTAAATATCAAATCAAATAAATCAAACAATCACATGGTGTGACTCTAATTAAATTCAAATTATACATATGTACAAATGTTAATCTAAGAAAGTAATCAAGATTAAGTATACATGCATCCAATAGCTTTCTCATACTAACCTTTCCACTGAAGTATTTAAGGGTTAATAGTTTCACTCAGATTTAATTCATACAAATATCATTCCATAGGCTTACTAATATGCCAATAAATCTATGATTTAGATGCTTATATACTAAAATCACATTGTCTTTATTAAGGTTGTAATGGAGTTGATAAAACAATAAAAGAGTGAAAAGTTTTAAATGCCTAGAGCATTAAGACAAAGTGATTAACTTTCTAACTTAGATATTAGTACATTCTCTCCCATTTTTTTTTTCAAATTTTCATCTCCATTCATTATTCCACCTTGATAGAAAAATATTGAAAATTATTTTTATTATTTTTCTCTTCTTTTTTTTACATTTTTTTCATTTTTTTTTTCATTTAATAGCGTAGTTTTAGTACTCATCCCACTTCACTTCCCTTTTTTCTTTATCATTCAAAATCTATATCAACAAATACCCCTCACACTATTTCTTTTCTAATCACCCTATTCCATAATTAATCACTCAACTCTATTAATTCCAAATATGGACAAGGAATAAATTATCTTATAGGCTAAGGTCAACATTTTTTTTAAAGATATTATCAAAAAAATAAGTATAAAAGTCTCAAATTAACTCACTGAGGGATAATTTTCGTTGGGATGGTTTTTTAGCTCAAAGGGGTAAATTCTAATGCCTTGGTCATTTTCAAGTTACATGCTTCAATGTCATCTCAATATGGTTTAGAGTAAGTTTTAGAGGCACATATGTATGATTAAATACACTCTCATATATAGAAAAGAAAACTAACTATATAGATTTCTTCAAATTAGACTCAATCACTCACACATTTTATACATCAATATTGGATTTTATACTTTTCTTTTAATCACTTTTCAAGGGTTAATATCAGTTCACATAGTAATTCTTACCTAATTGGTCCATACTAGTTTTTGTCCAAGTCATTCAATTCAATATAACCTATATACTCTTTTTCCTAAGAAATGTAAAAATTTTCAAACATAAAAAAAAATTCAAGCAATTTAAACTTATTAAGAAAATAATTATAAGAACAAATAAATTTTTTTAATTAAAATTTCACCCCTCTATACTAATGATCACATTGTTCTCAATGTGAAAAATAATGGATAAATTTATAAGCTTAGGAGATTGAAGGAAAGGAACTTTTCTGAAAGTAATGTTTATAGCAAATTTGCAAGGAAAAAAAATACGGAATTCCTCATTACAGCAAAACACTTATACTGAAAACAAAAATTGTAGAACAAAAGAAACCAAGCAAATCAATCAAAATAAAATAAAAAACTAACTATGATTGGGTCGTCTTCCAACAAGCATCGTTTTCATTTCTTCAGCTAAACGATGTTCGAGATGATCCTTAATCCTAAAAGGGAGTAAAGTGGACAATTTTCACTCTTTCATCTTCATAATAATATTTCAAGTGCTAACCATTAGCAATGAATGAACTTTTTTCGTCTCTTTTGATCTCAATAACCCCCATAAAATGTATTTTTCGTAATTATAAATAATCGAGACCATAGGATTTTAATTTTTCAAGAAAAAATTTTAAGAAGAATTGAACAATAAAACCTTTTACCCTTATTTGAACTCTTACTACATAATATATTTATCGTGTCACATCTTGTTACATTTCTTGTAGATGCGAACATTTTTATAAGACTCTCTCTTAATTTTCTTAAGGTCATCTAGTCGTAAGAATTGTTTTACACTTACTGCTTTCAGGTAAAAATTTAGATTCTTAATAGCCCAATAAATTTGGTATTCTAGGTCAACTAAAAGATGACATTTTTTTCATAAACTAATGGTGACATGTTCAATGGAATCTTAAATATTATCCTATACGCCTATAGTACATCGTCAAGTTTGATAGCCCAATCTCTTTTAGGTGAATATACTATCTTCTCTAAGATGAGTTTGTTCTCTCGGTTGAAGATTTTAGCTTTCCCACTTGTTTGGAGGTGATATGTGGTTCTCGACTTCCATTGGCATCTATATTTTTTTTAATAGGGCTCAAAATATGTTGTTGTTGAAATAAACCCCATTGTTACTAATAATAACCCATGAAACCTCGAACCTGGAGAAAATATGTTTCCTGATGAATTAAACCACCATTTTTACTGTATTGTTAGATAAAGCAGTTACCTCAACCCATTTGGATACATAATCCACATAAACTAATATGTAGATATTATCCCATGAAGGTGAAAAAGGTTTTATGAAATCCAATTCTTATATATCAAAATAACTCCACTTTTATAATACCTTATTGTGGCATCTCCTGATGTTTTTCAATATTTCTAACTCATTGGAACCTATCGTAACTCTATACAAAGCTCTTGGTATCTTTAAATAATATAGGCTATATATATCTAGACTATAGAACTTTAACTGCTGTTTTGTCAAGTCTATGATGACCTCCATATAGGAGTGAATGGCAGTGTCTTAGGATGTCTATCATCTTCACTTCACGCACACATTTTTAGATTACTCTATTAATATAGTACTTGAATAGTAGTTGATTCTTTCATATGTGTACTTCATATCAGAGAGAAATTTCTTTCTCTTGTGAAATGATAAATCCTATAGAACAATATGGATACCAAATAATTCATGAAATTCACATACTATGGTACAATAATATTATTTACTACCTATAATCGCTCATCCAAAATTTGGTCCTTGATGGATAGTTGGTCCTCATTTTTCCCCTGCTCAAGTCATGATAAATGATCTGCTATCAAGTTCTTCGTTTCTTTTTTCTCTTACATTTTCAAATCAAATTCTTGCAACAAAAGAATCTAATGAATCAATTTTGGCTTGACATCTTTCTTAGCTAGTAAATAATGGATAATTGTGTGGTCAATGTAGATGATCATCTTGAAACCTGTAAGATATAAACAAAATTTATCAAGTATAAAATCGATAGCTATAATTTTTTTTAGTGATTGCATAATTAATTTATGCTTTATTTAGCATTTTGTTTGTATAGTATATCACATCCAACTTTTTTAATTTTTTTATCCTAAAACTGCTCCCACAGTAAAATCACTTGTATCATACTTTACTTTAAATGGAAAGCTTCAATCAAGTGCACTTACAATTAATACAGATGTTAATTCTTATTTCAACTTTTCAAAATCTAGTAAATACTTATCATTAAAATCAAATGGGTTATCTTTAACTAATAAAGCACAAAGAGATTTAATAAATTGAGAAAAGTTATGAATAAACTGTTTTATAAAATCCTGCATAACTAAGAAAACTCTATACGACTCTCACTAACGTCAGTGGTGGTAGCTTTTATATTACCTTAATTTTTGTCTTATCTACTTCAATGCTTTTATATGATATCTTGTGTCCTAAAACTATATCCTCTATTATCTGTTAGTGTGTATGCCCTAAAAACCATTCGTGTTGTCGGTTTCAGGGCTTTTGATCTTGTATAAACTCAATATTTATGAATAAAAGAAATTGTTCTT
>JAVXUL010000019.1:8844095-8877548 GCA_035590515.1 Trichilia minutiflora
CTCAATACCATCAGCTAACCAAAACCTCTAATTTATCGATACCGATGATAAATTAGAAAACCTCCAATTTTTAGGGTTTTGTGAACAGTGATTCATTTCTCATTTCTTAGATTTACGTGAAATGATAGCTTAATTGAGAGAGATAAATTGAAGAACAAGCTTACCTAACCCCGTAGGCGAGCTTAGAGCCCCGATTTGCTTGAATCCCTCTTTCTACTACTGTTTACCGTCACCTCTTCTTCGTGATTCCTCGCGAACCGTCGCGTGAAACTCTAATCAGAGGGGATTTTTGGGTTTTGGTGTTGATTCTCAGTTCATAAGAACTGAAATCGCGAAGTTTGGTGGAGGATTGGCTGAAATCAGTTTACTGAGAGTTGAGAGAGTATATTTCTACTGTTCTGGTAGAGAGAGAAGCCAAAATTTCAAAATGGGGAAGACGACCTATATCCGAGCATAAATACTGTGTAATCCCCCAAAGGTGTCGATATGTTTCAAAACGTATCGATACCTTGGCATTTTTTTCACAACGTATCGATACGTTTGATCAAAATATTGTTCATAAGTCTGTAGGGTGTCGATACCTTTCTCAACGTATCGATACCTTTCGTCACAAGTGGGCTTCATCACCGTCACCAATGTGTCGATACCCCTTGCCAACGTATCGATACCTTGGATACTGTTCATTGTTCATTATGCCTTTAAGGTATCGATACCTTTCACCAAAGGTATCGATACCTTGACCCCAACAGTAAACGTATCGATCCCTTCCCCAAAGGTGTCGATACTCATGACCTCAACTTCAACGTGTCGATATGTTTCCCTAAACGTATCGACACCTTTGCTTCTGGTCCTCCTTCCGAGGACTATAACTTTAAATGGCTATAACTTTTAGCTCGGATGTCCGCTTGAAATCCATAATATATCAATGCGAAACTATCTTCGAGCTCTACAAAAATGACAGGAACATTTTCTTAATTGGAGATGATTTTAGAATCAAAAGTCTAGATCTTTCTCATAAACTCATATTCTACACCATAACCTTATTCAAGACATCTCCTTTAAGTTCTATACCCTCTCGTGCACAATCTAACCACGAAGACATGCACGAATACTCTTGAGGGATTTACTATTATGCCCATAATACTAAGGGACGGATTTTACAAAGTAGGTAGCTTGGGAGCCACCCAAATTCAGTCATAAACACCACTCTGCCACCATGAGCTGCTCCTTGTTTGGTGTAAGGAAGTCACTGGATATTTTTTGCACCAACAGCTGACGTCGTCTGTGGAAAACACTTACAAAAAGTTATTTTTCAACCAAATCGAAGAAAGCTTTGTGGTCCATAATTTTGATTTTTGTTCGTGAACTACAACCCACAAAGGTATGGACTTGCAGATTTTTTTTTACTCTATCAAGTTTCGACAAAATACATAAACAGGTTTGTGAAATTTGGTCGGAATGATTGTGGAATCTGATTTTACGATATGAACGGTGGAAATAGAGTTTTGTGGGATGTATCTTTCTGAGCCTGAGGACTTTTCTCCTTATCCAAGGTGACCCCTCATCCCTAGAGGGTTGTCCTTCTCATCCATCTTTAAAGGGCTCTCCTCTTCATCCAAGGTGACCCCTCACTCTTGAGAGCTGTCCCCCTCTGAGAGCTGTCTCCCCCTCACTCTTGAGGGTCGTCTCTACCTGAGGGTTGTCTCCTCTTGAGGGCTGTCTCCACTTGAAAGCTATCTCCCCCTCACTTCTGAGGGTTGTGTCCCTCTCACCCCTGAGAGCTGACTCCCCTTCACTCTTGAGGGCTTTCTCTACCTGAGGGTTGTCTCCCCCTCACCCCTGAGGACCGTCTCCACCTGAGGGTTGTCTCCCCCTCATCTCTAAGGGTTGTCTCTCCCTCACCCCTAAGAACCGTCTCTACCTGAGGGCTGTCTCCCCCTCATCCTTGAGGGCTGTCTCCACCTGAAGACGATCTCCCACTCACCTCTGAGGGCTGTCACCCCCTAATCTAAGGTAATCTCTCGAACACCAAGGTGATTTTATCTGACCTGAGACTTGTCATTATTTTTCATAACTATACTGTCTTGTTCTCGATTGTTTTTTCGCTATAAATCAATGTTGTTGAGCTTATTTGCTTGATGTTACCAAGCTATTTTGGTCAATGATACAGAGTTGAGCTTTCTTCTACGGTCATGGTTGGTTTTAAGCCCTAAAATCCCCTTACCCTAGTTAAGCTTTCTCCTAGTGTTACCCTAGTCAAGTTTCCTCCTAGAATCACATTAGTCAAGCCTTCTCCTAGTATTATGGTTAGCTTTAAGCTCTAAAATTCTCTGACACCAGTTAAGCTCCCTCCTAGTGTCATAATTGGCTCTTAATCTTAAAATCCCCTGACGTTAGTCGAGCCTTCTCCTAGTATCACAGTTGGCTCTTTAGTAGTAAAATCTCTAGACACTGGTCGAGCCCTCTAACACTAGTTGAGCCCTTTCCTGGTGTCTCCTGACACAAGTCGAGCCTTCTTATAATGTCTTCTGACACTAGTTGAGCCCTATCCTGATGTCCCTTGACATCAATCGAGCTCCTTTCTAGTGTCCTCTGATAATAGTTGAGCCTTCTCCTTATGTCTCCTGACACAAGTCGATTCTTCTCCTAATGTTCTTTGACACTAGTTGAGCCCTCTCCTGGTGTCCTTTGCACTAGTCGAACCCTCTCTTGGTGTCCTCTGATACTAGTTGAGCCCTATCTTGGTGTTCCTTGACATCAGTCGAGCCCCCTCTTAGTGTTCTCTGACAATAGTTGAGCCTTCTCCTAGTGTCTCCTGACACCAGTCGAGCCTTCTCCTAATGTCCTCTCCTGGTATCCCTTAACACCAGTTGAGCCCCCTCCTAGTGTCTTTTGACACTAATCAAGCACTCTCCTAGAGTCTCTTAGCACCACTCGAACCCCCTCTTAATGTCTTTCGACACTAGTCAAGCCCTCTCTTGGTGTTCTTTGACACTAGTTGAGCCCCCTCCTAGCGTTATGATTGACTCTTTAGTCATAAAATTCTAGAAGTTAATCGAGCCTTTTCCTAATATCACGGTTGGCTCTTTAGACGTAAAATTTTTGGACATTAGTCAAGCCTTCTTCTAGTATTACGATTGACTCTTTAGACATAAAATTCTCTAACACCAGTCGAGCCTTCTCCTAATGTCCTCTGACACTAGTTGAGCTCTCTCTTAGTGTTCCTTGACACTAGTCGAGCCTCCTTTTAGTGTCACGATTGACTCTTTAACCGTAAAATCTTCGAACATTAGTCGAGCCTTCTTCTAGTATCACGGTTGACTCTTTAGTTGTAAAACTCTTAGACCCTGGTTGAGCCCTCTCCTGGTATCTCTTGACACCAATCGAGCCCTCTCTTGGTATCTCTTGACACCAGTCGAGCCTCCTCCTAGTGTTCTCTGACACTAGTTAACCTTCTTCTGGTGTCTACTGACACTAGTCAAGCCCTTCTCCTAGTGTCTTCCAACACTAATTGAGCCCTCTTCTGGTGTCCCTTTACACCAGTCAACCCCCTCCTAATGTCCCTTGACATCAGTCAAGCCCACTCCTCACATCACGATTGAATCTTTAGTTGTAAAATTCTCAGACGTTAGTTGAGCTTTCTCCTAGTGTCACGATTACCTCTTTAGCCACAAAATTCTCTAACACCAGTTGAGCCTTCTCCTAGTGTCCTCTAACACTAGTCGAACCCTCTTCTGGTGTCTCTTGACACCAGTCGAGCCTTCTCCTAACGTCACGGTTGTCTCTTTAGTCGTAAAATTTTAAGACATTAGTCTAGCCTTTTTCTAGTGTTACGATTGACTTTTTAGCCGTAAAATCCACAGACACTGATCGGGCCCTCTTTTGGTGTCTTTTGACACCAGTCGAGCCTCTTTCTAATGTCCTCTGACACTAGTTGAGCTTTCTTCTGGTGTCTCCTGACACCAATCGAGCCTTTTCATAGTGTTTTTCGACACTAGTCAAGCCCTCTCCTGGTGTCCCTTGACACCAGACAAGTCTTCCTCCTATTGTCTTTTGACACTAATCAAGCCTTTTTTTGGTGTCACTTGACACCAATCGAGCCCCCTTCTAGAGTTACGATTGGCTCTTTAGTCATAAAATTTTTGGACGTTAGTCAAGCCTTTTCCTAGTATCACGGTCGACTCTTTATCTTTAAAATCCCCTGACACTAGTGAGCCCCCTCCTAGCGTTACGATTGACTCTTTAGCTATAAAATTTTTGGACGTTAGTCGAGCTTTATCGTCTTATCACGGTTGGCTCTTTAGCCGTAATATTCCCTGACACTAGTCGAGCCCCCTCTTAGTGCCTCCGACACTAGTCGAGCCCCCTCTTAGTGCCTCCGACACTAGTCGAGCCTCCTCCTACCATCACGATTGATTCTTTAGTCGTAAAATCTTCGAATGTTAGTCGAGCCTTCTTGTAGTGTCACAGTTGACTCTTTACTCATAAAATCCTCAGACACTAATCGAGTCCTCTCCCGGTGTCTTTTGACATCAGTTGAGCCTCCTCCTAGTGTCTTTTAACACTAGTTGATCCTTCTCTCAGTGTCTTCTGACACCTGTTGAGCCTTCTTTTAGTGTTTTTTGATATTAGTCGAGCCCTCTCTTGGTTTCCCTTGACACTAGTCGAGCCCCCTTCTAACGTTACGGTTGGCTCTTTAACTGTAAAATCTCTGGACATTAGTCGAGCCTTCTCCTAGTGTCATGGTTGGCTCTTTAGTCGTAAAATTCCCTGACACTAGTCGAGTCCCCTCTTAATATCTCCCGACACCCGTCAATCTCTCTCCTGATCTCCTGACACTAGTTGAGCTTCCTTCTAGTGTCTTGACTCTTTTGAATACTAGTCGAACCTTTCTCCTAGTATTCTGATTGGCCTTTGAGCCTTAAAATTCTCGGGTGTTAGTTGAGCGTTCTCCTAGTTCTCGATTTTTTTAAGGACTAGTTGAGTCTCTTCTAGTGCCTCGATTGGTATTTGAGTCCCAAAATGTTCGAGGACTAGTCGAGCCTTTCTCTTAGTACCCCAGTTGACCTTTGAGCCTTAAAATTCTCGGGTGTTAGTTGAGGCTTCTCCTAGTACCTCGATTGGCCTTTGAGCCCTAAAATACTCGAGGACTAGTCGAGCCTTTCTCATAGTACTCCGGTTGACCTTTGAACCCTAAAATCCTCAGGTACTAGATGACCCTTCTTCTAGTGCCTCGATTTTTTCAAGGACTACTCGAGCTTTCTCTTAGTGCCTCAGTTTTTTCGAGGACTAGTCGAGCTTTTCTTCTGGTTGAGGTTTCTCCCAGTCGAGCTTTCTTTTAGTACCCCGATTGACTTTTGAGCTCTAAAATCTTCGGGTGCTAGTTGAGCTTTCTCTTAGTACCCTAATTGGTTTTTGAACCTTAAAATCTCCGGGTGCTAGTTGAGCCTTATCCTAATGTCACGGTTAGCTGCCTAACCCTAAAATCCCTTGGCACTGATTGAGCCGTAACCCTGGCCCACGTTAGGCATTTGTAAGTCCTAACATGTATCAAACATTGATGATTGCGAGCTTATGTGCTTGATGAGTCTGTGCTTACTACTCCATAATATCGAGCTTATTCGTTCGATGCTAAGCCTATGCGCTCGATGTTTCTGAGCATTACGTGCTCGTGATCTTGTATGGAGTCCCGGTCCCTGGTGAAGCCTATATAGACTATAATTCTCACTAAAAATAAATTTTTACTGAAAACTGGGGTATTAATGTTAGTGGTAATTTGCAGCCATATAGTACATTTCTGCTGTTAAGTAATAGTGTGGCTCCCGTTAGTTTTAATGATAGCTGTCCTATGGTTCTTGGGAACTACCACTCTAACACTATAAAATTATCATCTCTTCCTCTAAATAGAATTACGTGTGACTTGATCCTCCACTAGAAAAAAGAGAAAGAAAAACCAAGAAGAAGAAGAAGAAGGAAAAAGAAAAAAGAAGAGCTACGTAGATAGTTTGGGAGCCACCTAAATTCTATCATAAACACTACTTTATCATCATGAACTACTCTTTATTTAATATAAGAAATTCGTTGGACCAACATACTTCATTCTCTTTCTATTTATTCTCTTTCTATTTCAAATAACTTTTATATTATAATAAATATTATTTAATAAAAAAAATACTAATGGCTCAAATTATTTTTTTTTAGATATCAAAAAATTAGAGTTAGATCAATGTTTTTTATAGAAATTGGGCCAGATCTTAAAATTTTTTTATATTTTCATGAATTATTTATTTTACATCCTATACACATATTTATGTCCTTATCTCCTTACTCTTTAATTTCAAGTGAGCCAAAATATAACTGCATGATATGAGCAATTGTAATTACATAACGATTTAGAGGCTTCAATATATACTCGTAATCGATTCACAATTCTTTTTCTTCTTAGTTTTCCAAAAAGTCAACAAATACGAAAATTCAATATCTATAATTCAAGTTATTGCTTAAAACCCAAGCAACGATCATTTTGCTTATTAACAAAAATTCTCTATCACTAACAAAACTTTTTTTTTCAACTTTGAAACCCAACTAAATTACACTAAATTCAGTCTGAATCATCACCTGAAATCTATAAATCACAAAAGAATTTTTAAAATTAAATATTTACAAAAGGTATTTAAAATTTTAATGCAATCGCACTTAAAATATTGAATTCACTCCAAGTTAAGTATATTGTTATTGTGAAATAATTCACACATCAGTTAACTGTCAGCTCTAATTACGATGACCATGGATTTGATTGATGGTACTGGAATCAATCGGGCCTGTGCTCGGAGAAAAATTGTGCTGAGTGAGGACCGCAATGGATTGACAGTGTTTGAAGAAGGTGCTTTTCACTCGGCTGCTACATGTTGGGGTAAGAGATTACTGGAATTAAGTCTAAGTTAGCTAGATGCTTAGAACCTTAGCAGTAGTAATGGCTATGAGCAAATAACTTTATCCCTGATTTAATGGCTTCCTTGGATCCATTAGCAGTGACTCGGTGACTGATGTGTTTTCAGTCACTACAGGGAGAAAGAAAAACAAATATTCTCAAGACTACATTGACAAATTTCTTGAGTCATAACATACATTTCTTCGAAGCATGAAAAATATCCGAGGTAAATCCCGATTATTAGAAGGTGTGAATGGTCCATTGACCTTGATGGATGAGAATAGCCAAAGTAAGACTATACTTTTCACCAATGATGACAAGAAATGAAAGGAGAAGTTGCTTTAATTTCAACAAGTGTACTGTATTCACGTTTAGCCATCCAGACACACAACTTGATTCCATCCAGTAATGTCAAGAAATTTTTGTCAGACTTAACAAGCTTAATCCGTATCATGATCTTCTGATTTGACATATGTCATTTCGATCATGGACTTGCGTTAAATTACTCTTTTTTACAAAATTTATAAAAATAATCACATTTAAAACCCTTTTGTCAAAAGTAATCATATCCAAAAAATTTTTTTTTAACTAAACCAAAAAAATCTATTTTTTTTAACAAAAATACCCGTATTCCACGTATATAAAACTCAAGTATGCCGTCTGTTTTTGACCTGATGCTCTCAGTCACTTACTCTGGATAAGGGTTGTACTATAAACTCTTTTTTATACTAAATTCTGCTTCGTTTCTGTATCTGGGTGGCTCTTCCTTCGTGAGAAAGGTATATGCACCAATGTATGCGAATATATTTTTATCTTATGGGTTTTGAGAATTAGGAGAAAAGGAGTTACTTTTATGAGTGAAAGATTTTATATTTTGGTGGGTTTCGTGTTTTGTCAATGTGTGTTTTTAGTTGGTGGTTTCAGTTAGAGTGTTGTGGTCTCTTGTTTAGAGATATTGATGCCCTAGCTTTCTCATCATTTTAAATTGTAATCTTATTCCTAGGATGAAGGCTACTTTTCAGCTGTTGAACATGCAATTTGGATAAATGTGTCCGTTAGCAAATGTCTATCTTCATAATGTTTATATCTGTTTATGTTGCCTACAATGTCTGTTTTTGGATAATAGTGAATGTGATGTTTTGCTATATATCAGCAATGTGGTGTACTTGAATTGTTTTATCTGCTAAATGAGTCTTCAGTTTACTTTTTAGTTGCTGAGATAGCATGGTTCAAAGAAATTTGTTTCTCTTATTACTAGGAAGTTGTACTTTGCTGAGCCAAATGCAAACTTTTTGGCTCAGTCTATTGTCAAAATTTTATTTCATAGCAAGAGAAATATCACCAAACAAAGAGAGAAAACAGAAAAAGACTGAAATACTTGTTTTCTTTTTATTTGGTCATATATATGTCTCAAGTTTTCTTATCAACAGATAGTTTGAAATAAGTGTCAAGACAGTTATGACTTTGGTTTGCGGCTCTTGGAGTATTTTCCTTTTCTTACAATGTGTTCTCATTTAATTCGTTTAAATGTTTTTGAATTGTTACAGCACAATGGATGCTACTGATCCCAGAATTGGAGATATGATGAGCCACAAAAGTGAGGCTCCTAACGCTGGTGTGGATTGTGTGATTGTGGAAAAACTAAATACAGGTCATGGCAGCATTACATAAAATGAAGGTCCCAATGAGAGTACCAAAATTGTTGAACTAGCAGCCCAGGGTATAATTGTTGACAATTTGGCTGAGAAAGATGGAGAGGAATAATTAATTGGTTTGGCTTTATATAAGGTGCAACAATTTTAAATAGCACATTCACTATCTTTTTCCCTGATTTGATATAAATCTCAACACTATTTGTATTTTATAGGAATTAGGAGTTGAAGAAAGAAATAGTTCTATTTTGAAATCTTTTCTTTCAATTGGAGCTTCCCAATGAGGAGGATATTTATTAGTTTAGATAGAATCGAACTTTCGGTTGATCCAGGTACTTGGGATCCGATGGATGATGACATGAACGTAATGCTCATAACTTCCCTCTAGACCTAGCCGCTATTGAAGCCCTATCTACAAATGGATAAGATTTTTGTGTTAGTGTAGACGAGTTTTTGAAAATAACAGAGCAATACCAACCCTCTGAAGAAAGAAATAATTCTAATAACTCCAGACAAGGTCTATGTAGGGAAATGATTGAGAAGGCCTCACAACCTAAGATTGTAACAATGGTTGCGAAGAAGAACAAAGATGGGAGAATTGGTTCTGTTACCTCAAAGCGGTCTCTTGCCATTGCAACTAACCGGAGGTTATTCAATGAATGGAAGATTTCTGGAAGCATCAAAGGTCTTGATTCAGGCAGGCCTCCAAAAATGGTATCTGCACATAGTCCTGTCTATCTTTCCATTGGTAGCTAGTGTCTCAAAATTTTAACTTTCAGTATATCCCTTTGTAAAGTAAATTTATGGTTAATGATAATTTCTTTTAGTCTGTAAAATTAGGTTTTGTATATTATTGCTCAACTAATACTCCCTATTTTATTTGGGCAGTAAACCAGAACGTCTTGTGTGCCATCAACTGCCACAAACTCAAAAATTATCATAGGCCTAAGGTAAGGATTCTTATGCAAGTTGGACATATTTTCTTCCTCCTTTTATACTCCCAGGAATAATAAAGTGCCGATGGGGATGTGGATTTGAAAGCTAAATCCTTTTTTTGTTTGAAATACCTTTGTTGCTGCAATTGTGGTGGAAACTTATTCAGATAGCATTTTTTGTGTATATTGCTGTAGGGAAGAGATGAGACATACAAAGCCTCTGAAACAGGGACCATCTGCTAAAATTGAAGAAAGCAAACACACTTTGTATGATTTCTGGCTGTGATGTTTCTAATGTTAGTGATCATATGTTTCTCTCATTCCATTTTACTGAAGAATTTTTCTTTCCTTAATGATTCTCAGAATCCCTGAAGCAGCAAGTACTCAACTTCAAAGAACAGGTGGTCTTCCTTCCTATGGATTCAATTTTAAGTGTGATGAGAGAGCTGAGAAATGCATAGAGGTTAGTTACATTCTTATTTGTGCATTCATGCTGATTTCACCTTTTATAGTCATTGATCAACTTCAGATTCAATTTTAAGTGTGATGAGAGAGCTCAGAAATGCAGAGAGGTTAGTTATATTCTTATTTGTGCATTCATGCTGATTTTACCTTTTATAGTCATTGATCAACTTCAGATTCAATATTCATTCTTTACTTCTCGATGGGCAGTTTTATGCAAAGCTTGAGGAGAAGACCCATGCAAAGGAAGTGGAGAGAACTACTATGCAAGCAAAAATCCAGATGGCGCTTTAACTTCACTGGTTAAATGCTTGTCTGACTTTAATTTTCTTATATAAACCTATCCTTTATCTGACATGATATTCTATTTTATAGGAGAATCAAGAAGCAGAGATTAAGATGCTCCGGAAGAGCTTAATGTTTAAAGCTACCCCTATGCCTAGCCTCTATCATGAGCCTGCTCAACCTAAGTTGGAGTTGAAGAAGGTAACAAGTTTTCCATTGGATACTTCAGTTCAGGTTTTGCTTTATTATTGTTATTCCCTTATGTCATCGAATGTGATCTCTATTGCTTACTATTACTTAAGATTTTGTACAGATAGTAAAAATCATATTTTGCTTTTCCTTTTGGTTGTTGGCCTACCTTTATGTTTATTAAATGAAGCATAGTGATACTATACTAACTACTTTTTTAACTTCTTGCTACTTGCTCATGAAATGAATAATTTATCAAGAGTGTTTGTTAGACAATGGATGCTGATTTTGCTGCAGATAAACATTTTCTCTCAATGCTTTGTGGATAATCTCCATATGTTTCAAATTTATGTGCCCTCTACACCTTAAGTATCTCAGTATTCATATTCAGTCATTAAGATTTTTGGATATTTATGCTTGAACTAGGCCTTGATAATCTTGTTTTCTGAGACTTTCTTGCTGTACAAAGTTCTTTCTAGTACTTTGATTTTGCTTTGATATTTTCACTGATCAGCTTAATTTACTGGAGATAAGTTACTGGTTCAATTGCTTTATTACATAGAGTGACATTATGAACCTATTTGAAGAACCCTGTAAGATTTGTTGTGCGGTTGATCTTGTTGATTGGGGACTTAAAACAGAATATGAATTGGTTTTGTTGTACATGGAATGACTGAATCCTGATTTTAACTTTGGATTCGTGCATGTATTGTATGATGAAGTCAATACATATATCAGGGCACGATCATTACTTTGGTTTTGATTTTGATGTCAGATACCACCAACCAGAGCTAAATCTCCCAAACTCGGTTGCCTGAAGAGCTCTCAAATGAAAGACTCTGAGGGAAACAGGAGCCACAGCTCTCAATCTGTTTGCTTAAGTCTTGATGAGAAAATATCACTCGAAATGGTGCCTTTGGAGGATCATCTATACAACCTTCCAAGAAACCACTTAGATAGTCACTTCCCAAACTTCACTCTCAAAAGATGACTACATTGGCTAATGCAGCAGAAGATTCTGCACCCATTTCTCCACATTTGGAACAGCCTAGTCTGGAGCCTGAAGCAGAGCAAATTTCTGATCCACGTCAAATTCAGACTGGCATCATAATAGATCCTGTTGCTGAAGACCAAGGCCAAGCCTCTTTACAGAAGCCAGAGAGCAAATCCATTTCTTGTAAACTGTCAACATAGTAGCCCTGATTACTAGTCATTTCCAAAGTGCTGAGCTCTAGATTCCATTTGGCGTAAATTAAACCATGGAGCTAGAATTATATATCAACAGCGAATGTTTAAACATAGGGGTGGTAATGTTACTTTGTTCGTAGTCTGTGGGTACTATGATTAGTGACTGCTTGTGGGCAGAGATTGATTTGCATTTGTATTGCAGCATCGTGTTGCTCGCTATCTCGATCTGTACTGCCTTTATAAAATGTCTTCTTCTAACTTGTTTCCTAGAGGATGTGCACTGTTAAGCTGTAAAGTAAACCAGCCACATCACGGCATGGAAACACGAGGTTAAGGCTTAAAATCATGCAAATAGATCTCAATTTTTATACTACCTTATTATTATATTAATAACATAGTTGAATTTTTTAGCAAAAAGTCGCGGAAGAGGTTAAGCTTTTTTTTTTTTTTTTAACCACTAATTTTAAAAAGGATTTTGCGTGTGTAAAAATTAAAATTATAAAAAAAAATTATTAATTGAAAAATTACCTTTTTTGATAAATGTGTTTGTTTTAATGACTGATCTTGGATTTTCCTTTTTAAAAGCGCTTTTCTATTATTTTTTTTACTAGATTATATATTTAAAAAATTCAAATTTTATAAAAATTAATTAACCAGGTTGTGACGTAAAGTAACCTTTGATGGGCCCTATAAAACCTGAACTCGTGCGCAAATAATCTTCTTCTCATCGGCTGCATGGTGCTTAGGTTTGATTGGTTGAATGAAATAAAATATTAAAAAATAAGAATGAAGTATCTATTTTAGTTACTACTACTCATTATAGATTGAGTTCAAGCTGTTTCGCTTGGTTGAATGAAATAAAATATTAAAAAATAAAAATAAGGATAGAAATGAATGCATACATTATAATTATAGAAAGAGAATGTCCGTTAAAAAATGGCAATTTCATTAAACAATGAAGTTATTATACTCTCACAAAAATTATAGAATAAATTATTCTATTATTTATAAATTAAAGTTATGATAAAATTATGTTTTTTTATTTTTTAAAAATTTAAAATTATTTTATTAAAAAATAAATAAAATAAATATTTAATACTTAATTATTATCTATCCATCTTCTGTATATACTGTCGATAAATATTTTTATTATAAAATTATTATTATTATTATTAATTATTTTTTTTGTTACGTCGATTTAATTTCTGACTATACTAAACATAATAAAAAAATCTAATACTTAATCTCATTCCCCATTTTATTTTTATTCTCTTTTATTCTATCTATCCTTGAGCCAAACGTAACTTCACCTACTACGTCCTTGGGTCGTTATTCTCGGTCCGTCCGACTTATACAAAAAACCAAAATGCAAAAAACAAAAACAGTCAAAAAGTGCTCTTCCACTGTAAACTGAGTGCTGGTGTGTATTTGGGCGAAGCCGAGGCAGGGATGGAAAATAAGAATGAAACCGCGTCGTTATCATTGGCAAAAAACGCACCTGAGCGTGGCGCGGGTGGAAAGTACAGGAAAACGCCGTCACGGAAACCATCGTCTACGCCGTACGCGCGGCCGCAATCACGATCTCGGTGGCTGTCGAAGCTAGTTGAACCAGCTTGCAGGCTCATATCCGGCGGTGCAACACGAATTTTGCCGTCTCTTTTCTCTACATCTCCCGAATTTTCCCTTGCTGCTCCTAACAATCAAGAACAAGAAGAAGATCAGGGTTCGTCAAAGTCTCTCTCTAGAGTTCTTTGTTTATGCTTATTTTAAATCTGATTGATTAGATAGGACTTTTTAATCCTTTTTTCAATATTAAGATTGGTTTCAGTTTATATAAGTTATATTTGTTTAATAAGACATCATTTAATTCACATTTAATATCGTTTGTTTGTTAATTGAAGCTAATTAATTTATATTCCTATCGAATAATCCTGATAAATTTATAATTCTTATGGAACAGATGTATTGAACACGGAGGCAGAGGAAAATACAGAAGATAATGCCGAATTAAATGTATGGTTTAATTTGACAAATCTTTGTTATGTTTCTGCTATTAAGAGTCTGTGCTAATGTTCCATAGCATTCGCACTAGATTCTCGCACTCTAAAGTTGGTGTTAACTCTCTTTTTGTTCCATTTTGCTGCATTTCCATGAAAAACTAATTTTTTCTATTAATGTCTGGGTAACGTTGATCTGATTATTCTAATGGCTTAGTGCTTGTCATGGAGGAAGTTCTCAATTATTATCAGTTTTTATTAGTTTTGGTTTCTGGTGTTATAGTTGATTTAAATTACAGAACTGACATTTGCTTATTTTCACTTGCATGGTAGTTTCGGTTAGAGGATGTCTTTGTGATGCTCTCTTGATTATTTTCAAGATAAATAAACTTACTTTTTTAACTGTTCACATTTTGATTGATTACTTGCAGCATGGAGAATGCAGATCAATTGGTGTATCAGGTTCTAGCAGCGCAGCTAATAGATCAAAGAATGGATCTGAATTTGATGTGTGCAAGCTAGACAAAAGAGGTGACACAACTGATGTTGGATTTTCTGAAATTGAGCAGCTAGTAAAGGGCAAAACCTTTTCTAGGTATATGGTTATTGTTTACTTTGTGTGTTTTCTTTGATAGAAAATGGCATATTTGCATTTGTTATCGCAAATTTTTTCTGGACCATTGATATTAGACGGCTTTGAAAATCATGGATTTAAAATTTAGATTGGTAAAAGGGGGTTTAGGATTAGCGATTTTTTTTGTTGAAAGTGAAGTTTCTGATGACACTGAAGTTTCTGATAGTGTAAGTAAATAGTTATTTTGAGTATTGATGGTAACAGTATCTTAACTGTTACTTGAGCTTTGAGTTAGAAGAAGAAAAAGATGAAGGAAGAGTGCAGGGTAAAAAGAGATGGAGAAAACATCTGTACAATTATGTCTTCAATTTTAAACCAAATGACTCAATATTCTATTGATCAAAACCTAAGAAAATACTGGATTAGGTAATTATATGTAGACTTCTACTTATCCTAATAGAGTTATGGTTCCATAAATCAAAAGAATAGAAATCAATAAAAACAAAATTCAACCTAAATCAAACAGAAAATCGAATAAACACCTAATAATTCAGCTTGGACTGGACAAATTAGGAAAATACCCCTAATGTGCCAGGATTGGAGAAAATACCACTCTATCCCCACACAGAAACTTCTTGGAAATCCCGAATTACTGAAGCTTAGAATTTCCTAGAAAACAGCATTCCCTTCATTGCAGCTACCACTCATTTTACTAGCTTATCCATACTACTCATGCTTATTTAGGCTGGTATGAATTATTAGTGATTTAATTCTGAAACATCTTCACTATGCAGGGATGAAATTAATCGATTGATAGAGGTTATACATTCAAGGGCTGTTGACCTTCCTGAGGAAGAAAATAAGTATCTAAGCATGACAATGAAAGGAGACACTGAAAGATCTATTATTGCCCTTAAAAGTCCAAGAAAGACAATTGAAGAAAAGCAAGAAGATTTGAGCAAAGCTAAATGGGGAACCTCAACCACACCCCTACGGTCATCCGTGAGTAGAATAAATTTTTAAAACCATTTTGGTCCGTTGACATATGCCAGGAGATCAATTTCTTTTGCATAATTGATCGTGTTAAATTATTGAATTGTGTTTATGTAATGCATCGCTTATTACAATTATCTGCGAATGGGGAAGGAACATTCTGTTCTCGGAAAGATATTTAGACAACAATGATTACTTATTCTCTTTTAGCCTCTTTCTTTTTCTCTCAATATAACAAGAAAATAGATTGATAATTTTTCCTTTTTAGAATATTAAAAGAAAATAATCAAAATTCCTCTGCAACCTGATGTGAATGTAGTACCCCAAATCTTTAAGAGTTTTTACTAGTTAAATCAACTAGCAATACATACATAAACCACCGCCCCCCCCTCCTGTGACTTGTCTGTATGATTGTGCATCTTTTGGAACTTAAACTCCCTTCATCTTCGAATTTTTATTTCTATGAAAGTACTCAATGTTAATGTAGATTCAACAGTGGATGATGAATTTAAATAACTTATACTTCGTACAAGCATCGATACATAGGAGTACCATGGAAGGTTCCAGCAATCCCGGTAGAATAGGGGAGTTTTGCTAGTTTATTCCAGTCCAATATTGAATTGTATTTATAGAATACATTGCTTATTGCTATATATCTGCAGGAATATGGGTAGAAACATTCATTCTCTGAAAGCTATGTATACAAAACTGCTTGCAATGTACCTGTGTGAATATGGGCAGAAACATTCCATATATAGATACCTCCTATGATTTATCTTTGTACATTAATATTTTGTGCATCTCTTTGGAACTTATTGTCCTTTATCCTCAATTCTTTATTCTATTAAAGTACACAATGTTAATGAAGATTCAACAATGCTTTGTGAAAACTAGACTTTTTCAAATTTGTTTTTGCAAAACTATTTCTATTTTCACTCTCAATCAAATAATATTCTTTTATTTATGGCAGTAATCAAAGTGAAAAAGTTACATAAAACTGTCTTTTAATTGTGGATAGATATGAATGAAAGATTGTTAGATTCATTGAAATTTTGTTTGTGTTTGAGTTGTGTGATATGATGTCTTAATGATCTGACTTATATTTGGAATTTTTAGGTGCAAGTTGAAGTTGGGGCTTCACCAATTGAAATTGCAAAAGCCTATATGGGGAACCGAACATCTGAAGCAGGCCTTAGGTCTAAGAGCATATTATCTAAAGATGAAAGGGCAACACTAAATGATGATGAATTTACATTAAAACCATTTATTCCATCAATATCCCCACAGCCATCTACGTGTTGGCCAGGTGCCGTGTTACCTGACCAACGTGGTTATTTGACCCCACAAAGTGAAAGAGGGAGATCTGGGCTTTATAATTTTCCCCGTACCCCTTATTCTAGAACTATATTTTCTAAGTCCAAGTCCAAGGTACGTGGAAAATGTATTTACTTGTGCTGTGATGCTTTTGAACATGATTAATTGCATATGGATTATTCTTTGTTTTGTTTTGTATGCACCAGTTGACTCAAGGTGTTGGAAATAGATGCCTGAACACGTCCACTCCCTTGCAACACTTGCAAACTCCTAGTTATGGGCAGGTACTTCCTTACAATTGAAGTTCTCATTTATGTATTCATAGGCCTGACAATGTTCATTTCGGCTATGTCGTTTGATTATTATTTCATAATTTTAAAAAGTTGTAACATATTGGTGAACTGAAGGTCTATGTATGGCTTGAGTTTTTAATGAAGAACTGATATATTTGCAGCTTCATTACCCATGTTGGCTTCTGGTATGTTGGGAGTGCACAACCTTATTTAGCCTTTTGTGTGATAGGACAATGATACATATTTAGTAAATACTATGGTAGGATAAGCATTTTATATGTTTTTTTAACTGATTATTACTAGTATTATTATGTTGGATTTTGCTTCATGTGTTTTTGAACATCGATTTTTTGCTCTGAAAGTTTTAGAGATTTTCTTTTTCCTGAATTCTCTCTTATTTTAAAAAGGATACAAGAGTTCTACATATATACTACTACAATAGTCATATACAACCTGTTTTCCTAATCTAATAAAGGAAAGAAAGCTAAATTAAGGGAGAAAAAAACTGTCAAATTATAACCCATAAGACCAAATTCTATAGCTGTCAATTAGTCATAAATTTTCTTTATTTAGTCCCTAGAATATGAATACTAACTTTGGAAGATTTTCAACACTCCCCCTCAAGCTGAGTTGTAGATGTTGTACAAACACAGCTTCTGACTCAGTTCTTCAAAATTAGTTATTGGAAGAGCTTTGGTGAGAATATCTTCTGTTTGAGACTTTGTAGGAGTATAGATCAACTGCATAATTCCTTTCTCAATCTTTTCTGAGATGAAGTGTCGATCGATTTTGATGTGTTTCGTCTTGTCATGGTGCACGGGATTCTTTGCAATACTTATGGTAACTTGGTTGTCGCAAAAAATCTTGATAGGCTTGTCACTTGATACTTTAAGTTCACTAAGAAGTCTCTGTATCCATATGCCCTTGCAGATACCAAGAGCAAGTGCTCTAAATTCAGCTTTTGCATTACTCCTTAAGACTATAGATTGCTTCTTGCTTCTCCAAGTCACAAGATTTCCCCAAACATAGGAATAATATCCTGATATAGATTGTTTGTCTGAAATGTCTCCTGCCCAGTTTGCATCTGAGAAGACTTCAACTTCATGGTTCTCATTCTTTCTGTATAACAGATCTCTTTTTGGTGTCATCTTGAGATACCTCAAAATCCTGTTTACTACTCCTATGTGTTCTTCTGTTGTGTTGTTCATAAATTGACTTATAACACTAATAGAAAAACCAATATTAGGTTGTGTATGTGTGAGGTAGATTAGACGTCCTACAAGTCTCTGATATCTCCCCCTATCGACTGGTGTACTGTCTTTCTCAGCTCCTAGCTTCTTGGTTGGATCCATTAGAGTGTCAGCAGGTTTACATTCAAGCATGCCCGTCTCCTTTAGTAAGTCTAGAACATACTTATGTTGAGAGACGAATATCTTTTTCTTGGATCGTGCTACTTTCATACCAAGTTCTTTGATTTCAAATTCCTTGGTTAGGAGTCCCTTCAATCTCAGCAGTTCTTTTTTATAGTCACCTGTTAGAATGATATCATCCACGTACACAATTAGTACAGTTATTTTCTTTTCTGGAAAGAATTTTACAAATAGCGTGTGATCGGCTTGACATTAGGTGTATTCATGCCGCATAATTGTCTTTGCAAATCTGTCAAACCAAGCATGAGGAGATTGCTTGAGCCCGTATAGAGATTTCTAAGTTTGCACACTTGGTGGTTGTTGGATGAAGTTTCTAATCCTAGGGGTATCTCCATGTATACTTTTTCTTCTAGATTACCATTTAGAAAGACATTCTTAACGTCCAGTTGGTGTAACGGCCAATCTAAGTTTGCTGCTAGAGTGAAGAATTCTGATAGTGTTGAGTTTGGCCACCAGAGCGAATGTTTCTTGGTAATCTATTCCATAGGATTGAGTAAAACCCTTAGCAACAAGACGAGTTTTTAATCTCTCAATACTATCATCAGTCTAATGTTTAATAGTAAAAATCAATTTACAACCACCAGGTTTCTTTCTTGGAGGAAGTTTTGAGATCACCCATATGTCATTTTTCTCCAAGGCCCTGATTTCTTGATAGACTGCCTTTTTTCATTCTATATATTTTAGGGCTTTTTGAATAGAGTTAGGGACCTGCACATTGTTAAGAGTTGAAACAAACGCTTGATATGAAGGAGATAATTTACCATACGAGACAAACTTTTGAATAGAAGTTTTCAAACTTTTGCACTGTCAATCGTCTTCCCCCAATCAAATTCCTGAAATTCATACAAGTTTGAAAAAAACTCAGTTACACAATTCAGATCACGAGTCAATTTACTAATGGAAAGTAAATTACAGTCCAAACTAGGAACATGGAGAACGAAATTTAAAGTCAGATCCTTAGTAATCTTGACTGAACCAATTGCCTCAATTTTGGATAATGAACGATTAGCAATTTGGACTGTAGAGTTGCCATTGGATGGACTGTATTTCTAAAATACACTTGCATCTCTTGTCAAGTGATCTGATACTCCAGAATTAATAATCCACGGTTTTGTGTGCCATTTGTCAACCATAAGAGCCAATGAGAAATTACCTTTTTGTGCTAACATGCTAGGTCTAGACGCAGAGGTGTTAGAGTGAGACTGAGAGATAACGTTTTGGTTGAAAAATTTCTGTAGAGCTTCCAGTTGCTCTTTGGTGAAAGTTCTTGATTTAGTTGAGGTTGTGTTGTCATATGAGGATGTGTAATGTTGGCACGACTTTCTTTTTCATTGGTCGGTCTTGATGCCTTCCAATTAACGGGTTTGCCATGAATTTTCCAGCAAGTTTCCCTGAGATATCCAGGTTTACGATAGTGATCACACCAAGGTCTCCCTTTCCTTTGCCCATTTTCATTGTTGTTTGGTGGTGGTCTTCGTGCTGCAAGGGCAGATCCTTCAAGGATTGGAGTGGAATTTTGGGATCCCATCATAACCTTCTTTCTGCTTTCTTCACACCGGATTTCAGAAAAAGTTTCTCGAATGCTTGGAAGAGGCTTGGTTCCCATCACTTTGCCTCGAACTTTATCCAAGTTTTTGTTGAGACCAAGAAGGAATTTGAAGGTTCGTCTTTGCTCCACAATCTTCCTGTATAAAGCTGTACAGTAAGATCTCCTTGTCGGAGATCATGTAGCTTGGCTTCAATCTAAAAAAGTTCTGAGGTATTTTTAGAACTTGAATATGTTTCCGTCATAACATCCCAAATTTCCTTTGCTGTCATATATAGGAGAAAATTCTTATCTATCTCATTATTAATAGAATTTATCAATCAAGACATCACTAAATAATTATCAGTTTTCCATGTCTTGAACCATGGATCATTTTTCTTTGGAATGACAACTTCTCCAGTGAAATATTCATCTTTTCCTCTCCCACAAATGAACATCATCACGGATTGGGACCATTGGAGGAAATTGTGCCGTTGAGTTTGTGTCCTGTGATGAGAAGAGATGCACTTTCAGCTCCTCCATGGCTGTTTGTAGCAGGGGCTGGGAACGATGTGACTTCGGATGAGGAAGAATCTTTTTCGGCAGCCATTTTCTAAAAAAATAGGAGAAGGAAACTGGAAACTGGAAAGACAGAAATTGGAAAAAGGCAGAATTGGTTTTTGGAGAATGATAAGACCTAGTCTGGACGAAGACAGATCTGATTTTTGAAAAAGAAGAGAGACGGATTTAGAATGCAGGCTCTAATACCATGAAAGTTTTAGAGATTTTCTTTTTCTTGAATTCTCTCTTATTTTAAAAAGGATACAAGAGTTTTACATATATACTGGTACAACAGCAATAGACAGCATGTTTACCTAATCTAATAAAGGAAAGAAAATTAAATTAAGAAAGAAAAAAACTGTCAAATTACAGCTCATAAGACCAGATTTTGTAGCTGTCAATTACATTTTTATGAGATGAGGTTTCCCTTTCCTTTCCTTTCTTCTTTTGGATGCTTTCGAGGTATTCAAAAAGTTCATTTTTGCTCATTTTCTATTGGGTATTGCCCCTTTAGGCTTTGTTTGGGATTGAAATGCTATGACTTTCAAGCCATGATTGTTGTAGGACAGAATCACAAGATGTCAAATATTAGTTGAAAAGTGGGTGATTGACACTAAAAGTTACCAAACACTTTTTTAGCTATACTTTCAATGTTAAATAGAAGCCAGCAGTATCAAACAAAGCTTTATACACTCTAATTTTTAGGGCGGAGGTTTGGAAGGAGGATGTTCTGATTGTTACTTGATCACAGCATATTTTCTTCACGACAAGTATTAAAACTGAAAGAGGGAATAAAATAACCAAAGAGAGAAAAGAATATGATGGTTCTGAAAATTTGATTTAAGAATCAGCCGGATACTTGTGATGGATAGTTCTCCTGTTATGTACAATTGATTTGTCTGATTAGTATTGATTTTCTTTGGACTTAGCACTGGATTTGTGTAAATTCTGTTGGGCAAGCTGGACATGAAGCTAATTTATTTGATCCAGCATTGTCTAACTTTACATCTTGTCACATATGAATAGCTGAATCATGATTTTAGGAATGTGCATTTGGGGTTTAGATGGTCTGTATTTGTTCTTGTGTTATCTTGCATTTACTGCAGTCAATAGCAGTTTATGCTTTCGGGAGTCTTTGTTCTTGTGTTATCTTACATTGAAGCTTTAATTTTTGCTGCTAGTCATTATGACAAAGACAAGCTGAATTGTTGACAATTAAGTTTTGATTCTTGATGACTTTCTTATTTTCCAAATCCATGTTGAAGTCGAGGAGAAATACACTGGATAATGGCCATGAATCAGTTGGACCAATTCGCCGAACACGGCATAAAGTTGTTGAAGAATCTCCTGCCAGAGGATCTATTAAATTTAATTCGTCTTTAAGTGGAACTTCGCAAGTAGGAAATTCCAGTATTTCAGAAGGCTTTCTTCCTGCTGTCAAGAAGAATCTAGAATTGGGAGGAACAGGTAGCTCTTCGATATTCCAGGCAGTGGATAGGAAATTGCCAAGGTCAGAATTGGATCTCCCGCTGGTTCATCCACATTCTAGTCAGATGGCTAGGATGATATTGGAACATCTTGAAAGAAACCCACCCACTCTTAAAGATAAGTCTGTTGAGTTAAAGCTGGCCACATTGTGGAAAAAAAACGAGACGTCCAATAATACTACTGCCATACCCAGTGAGCACAATAATTTCCTGTCTTTAGGAGGTCTTGACTCCTGTAAGAAGACCAATGAAGCAGAGAAGAAAAATTCTGCACAGGTGAAAGAAGCTGGACTGAACTCTTTCTTTAAGGTTTCTTCTCAGGAGAATGCTAAAGAACCTAAGGATACCGTAGATTACCCCTCTTCAGCTTCAGTCATAAAAGTTGACAGCTTATTTACTATTCAACAAGGAGGCAGTGTTGGCACTTCTCAGAATTTCAGTACGACTCAGGATTTTGAAATCAAGACTAAAAATGAGGTACTTTGTCCTCTTTGATTGATGCATTTCATACGAATGCTTGCCCTCAATACCTTGGCCTTTCCATTCTATGATTCTTGTATGCAAGTAAACATTATTTTACATTGTTGAGATGGATTTGTCATGGTCAATCTCTTACGTCTTGAAGTAACTGATGAGCATTCTTTTGTCATGCCTTAGGTTGACTGTTTACCAAACACATATAATAAATAAATGCAAACTCTGGTCGGTTAAATGCAGCGGCCTTTATGGGGCTACTAGCAGAGTGGAATCTTTTTGCTCTAAACACATAAAAAGAAAGAAATTAAGTGGAGAGAGTAAGAAAGAGAAATACACACATGCTCACACTCAAAACATTAATTCTTGAATTAGGGTTTCTCTGTTATCTTTGTGGTATCTTACTTGTGAAATAAAATAATTGTGGTAATTGGAATTATTTCGGGGATTTTGACCCTGTGGTTTGTTTGTTGTTTTGATTGTCTTATTGATATCTTGAATGAAGTTTATTTTGTTTATGACTTGGGGAATGATACTTCTCTGCCTCTTCAATAAATTATGATTGATGTTTTCTTCCTCTGCTGCTTTTGTCTCCCCCTAGAGGTGATGTTTTTCTAGTATACTTATCTTTGTAAGCAAAAGTTCCCTTTGATTTATTTATTGTGCATCAGATCTTACTGAAATATTTTAGGAATACAAGATTTTTAGTTACAAATTGCTTGGTGTATATGTTGTGTTCATTTTTTTAGACACAGCATCTGCCTGCCTTAACCTGGGTTCTAGAGTGTTTTGGTTAATTAAGCCATCTAGTATATTCGTTTTTTTTACTGTTATAGTTTATGGATTCACTTGAAACAAGCTTAACTAATGAAATTGTTGAACAGAATGACTCCGAGACTCTTCCAAATGCTGCTGATGGCAAAGTACTAAATTTACAGAGGAAGCCTCCTCCTCATTCGGTGGCAACTAGACCAGTTTTGCCTTCAATTTCTGTTGAAAAGCCCAACCAGAGGTGGACATTTTCTTCTGATAATAGTACTGGGTTCACTTTTCCTGTTTCCACATCTACTGGGATATCGTCTGAGCCTCCCACGCCATCCATCCTGCCATCATTTACAGCTAGTAGCGAGCATCAGCCAAAAGATGGAACTGCAATTCCTTCATATAGTTTTGGCTTGAATTCATCTACTCCCCTTCTTTTTTCTTTTCCTTCTACTAGCAATGCACCTCCCAGTGATGATGCTTCAGATCTTAAGTTCAACTTTGGATCCGACAAGACAAGAAGGATATCATTTAGTTCAATAGGGAAAGATGCCATCTGCTATTAGTGAAATGACATCATTTTTCAAATTTTCTTATATATATTTTTTTGATAAAGAGATTTATTTGAGCTTTGTGTCTGGCAGTCTTGATAAGTTCTATTATTGGACTTTGGCCTTATTGAGATCAAAGAAGCTAATGAATTGCCTGAATGGAAAATATAGTTGTTCACACCATTGTAATTCGGATAAGGTTGAGTTGCTTGAAGTGGAGGCATCTCATTTGTGCCTTTTTATTGTTTCATATGAAATGGGTACCAATTGGACCAAGAAAATCAACCCAAGCCATCATGCATGAGACACTCCCATGGCATGGTTCCTTTTCTTTTATCATTTCTCAGTAGCCCATCAAGGCCCAAAGATTTTGGATCGGGATCTCGGATGTAGCCAACTTTATGACGTTTTCAGTTACCCCACCACTTGCACAATGCCAGACACAATAACCAGTGGCCCATATATTATGTTATTAGCATGGAAGTAACAGCTAACGTGATGTTGATAACTGGATGATCTAGGCAAACCCAATGTGAATCAATACTTCGCTGCTCCCGTATTTTTTTCCATTTTTCTTTTTCCTTTTTGAATGTGTCTGCGAGTTCACATGGGTGTTTGATAGGCAGCCTCGTGGCTGAATTTTGGTTCACACATTACAGAATTTGCATCCAGGTATGCCTGAGAACATGATGCTCTTGGAATCACATGTTCCTCGCATTTTTATCGCAAGAACTTATCCCCCAATCCCCATCCCTTTGAACTAAGTTGGTCAGTGAGTGGACCCTCAACTTTCTAAAAGATCATCAAATTCGATTTACTGGGTCCCGCCACCAGTGGTGTGTAGGAACACCTTCAAATGACACCAACATTCCTGTCCTAAAGAGAGAGAGTGAATCAGACCAAATTCCAAATTTCAAAGTGAATGCTGAATCTGAAGAGAAGGTGAGAGGGAGGGGAAAGTGAAAGTCAGAGAAGTGAAATGACATTGAAATGAAATTGAATTGTTTGTCAGATATGAATTTGACGTTTCAGATTCTAATGTCAGAATGTTTTTGCAGAGCAACAGACACAGAAAATTGCAGCAGCAGCTGCAACTGCAACGGATACAGAAACAGCACAGCCGTCCAGATTACTGCAAACCACTAACACACCCATGGAACATTTTAATATTTAAAAAAAAAAAAAAAACTCATTTCCCAGCTTGTAATCTACTGCAATCCACTAACAGATCCCGACAGCATTCAATCATCATCGTTTTGAGACCCTTACTAATTCTTTTAACTCACATTTCTTTTATGCTAATTTAAACTTTAAGGAGAGTAAATACGTCAATAAAATTATTAATTAATAAATAAAAATATAATTAAAAAAATTAATCTTAAATTATATTTAAAAGATCAGATCAATTTAGATTAGTAAGTAATATTAATCCTTCATATAGGTTATTTGTTTTATGGATAGGACTTTAATTAAAAGTATTAATTTGACAAGAGACTATAATAAAATTTAAAATTAATACGTATTCGGTTAATTTATTAATTATATTAAATTTCAAAAACAAATACCACTCATTTAATGTATGCATAAAAATAGGTTAAAATAATCAAAATATATGTTCATCAATAATAAATAAAAATAAAAATAAAACTTATTTTTAATTTATATAGAATATTCTACTAAAATTACAATTGTACATTATATTTTTATTAGAGTTCAAGCAAATTGACAAATTTGAATGATCTCATTCGTAAACTCTATTGCTGTTCAATATTGTTTCATTTAGTAATGTAGATTGAAGGAAAACTAGAAGGTATGAGTCCAAACAATTGTATTTAAGTGATTTATTATTTTATAAAAAAATAAAAAGAAGATGAACACATAGTAACCCTTAACAATCTTCTTTAAAAAATAAGAGCTACAACTTAAAAGAAAAGTATAAACAATAGAGCACTAGCTGTGTTTCCGATGAAAATGAAAACAAACATAAGGAAACTAATTATAAAAAAAGGGAGCATAGTACTCTACGAATTAGATAGGAGTAAAGCCTGAATCTGGTTAATATATATACACACACAAATAATAAGCTTCAGAAATTGCAGACCAAGCATCAGTAGTTTGATTCGCTTAAGCAAAATAATTATAATGCACATTTTGACATAAAGACAAGATACTTATGGTACACGTACAAAGTTAATGGTTCTCAAAAAAAAAAAACCAAAAAAAAAACCACACACACTATAATTTTATGTGAAAAAATTTCATAAAGAATGCAATGTAATATCGGGAAATGAGCAATGATTAAAGTGAAAAGATGATATTGAATTATACACTTGGTTTTATTATAGTGGTGGTCACCACATGCCCACTTCATTTAACAGTGGCATGATAAGAAATATTTTGTGGTAATAACTCTGTTTGCATAAATGCGGTCCTTGTTTTCTTTAATTATGAATGAAATCTGATAAAAGGCATTCGTCAGATGCAAAATTTGATTGGAAGTAATAATAAACTTTGACCGGTTACCACTCAGTAAGAGATTCAATGAAATTAAAAGGTTGAAGTAATCTGCAAAAGTGTTCCCTCTAGCTTTAGTACCTTTTCTATGTGGAGGATTCTCTGAATGTTGAGATGGGAAATGCCAGGAGCCAATAACTGTGGTCCGTAAACCACTTTTCACAAGGGTTATGCATGAATGTTTTTATGAGTTGTAAGCTAAGGCTATGCTTGGACAGACAAAGTCTTTTCTTTGATACTTACTTTCTGAAAGAGAAAGGGAATCCATATCATTCGATAATTCAAGGATATTAAAAATGGAAGGATCTGTTTATTTATGGTATATATCTACCTGCTGGAGACGGAAAAATGGCTTGTGATATTTCATGCAACTTGCCCCATTTTCTCCACACTTCTATGAAATTTCACCCAATGCATCTTGAAGTGAAAGATAAGGTTGCATGAGTTTCACAATTCTCCAAGAATATCAATTTTGTCTTTCTTAAGCAATTGTTTGCCAAATATTATATTATTTGAGGAAAATGTTTCGCTACACCAACATATGCTTTACTTCAGTCAAGACCATTTAAACATGCGGGTTTCAATCTGAATGACTCTTGGTTCAAAAAGATTAATGATCAGAAACATAAAAGATCATCAATATAATCTTGCACTTTAGGCTGAAAATTGAAGTGGAGGGATAATGGATCAATATAAGCTTGTCAACCCTATGGAGGACGTAATTAATAATCTTGAAAAACATAGCTGTCAGTTTATAGCTCTATGAATTGGCTTGAAATTCATTTGAAGGAACTAATAATGGCTACGGAGCAAGCGGCTCACCCACCATCAAGATTAATGTCCAAAGTTTGATTTCATTAGCTAAATGATGTGTTAAAGAAGAAGTCCCATAATAATTGAAGGGAAAAAAAATAACTTATAGGGTAGGATGGAGTTAGCTAAGGTGTGTGAAAATCCTCAAGGAAATAAAACAAATGTAGAAAAATGATTGATATATATTAAAAGCTAGAGTTGAAGTGCCATTCTTTTCTTTTTCAGAAAAATTAAGTGTGATAGTGAATAAGTTGCTTCCCAAATATTAGAATAAAAGCTTGTTATATTTCCTTTTCTAGGAGTTTTTCTCCAATAAGCAAAACCAGAAACCTAGCTAGCCAGACCAGCAAACCTGTATTTTGACCTTGATACGATTTGAACACCTAGGCTTCTTTATATTGCAGGAGTCTTTACGTACTCTCTAAGTTATATTTCTCGTTTTATAAATATTGAACCGGAAATACCGTTCACATAAATTAATAAACATTATATTTCAAACATAAATTAACTATTTATAAGCTTTTTTGGATAAAATTATTAGAAATTTATTTAGTCTTTATCTTCACTTGAAAAGTCAAGCATTAATTGACAAATTATGCAACGAACGAAAGTAAATTACTTCTTCACAAGTAAATAACACCCTCCAGTTAAACAACTTGAAACAAATAACATTAAACGAGGATATAGATATTTCAACACATTGAACTCAAGTCTTTCTTTGCTTCACTGGCAGAGACTTCAGGGAAGCGGTCTTGAAAACTCAAGACTCATTTATTAAGTAGTGCAGTCCTTGACATGAGACGTTTCTCAGAAGCCTGGAACAATTTATGATAATATTGAGTAAATAAATAAAGCAAGATGTGTGAAATCATCATAAGAAATTACTATATACATGAGAATTTATCAATATTACTTCTCTCAACATGTTGGCATAGCAATCCATAGGTTGTAAGAGCTGTTAATTTGAGTAATTGAGTGGTTAAGTACTATTATTAGTAGTAGTCTAAGAATGAAGTACAGTATGCATGAAATTGATTCTCCTATTTAATGTACTTCATAAATTAGCTCAAGAATAATCCTAACTACGAATTTAAACTGTTCGTGAATTTGGTTTCTTTCAAGTGAATTAGTAGCCACAATATGAAGCAAATCAATGTCGGTAAACAATCAAGATCAAAATTTTTTCTTGAACTATCCTAGTAATATCTCTTCTTAATTACCATGGGGACAACCCAAGAGGTATATTACAAAAATTATGTACTTATATTAACTGTACTTACCTCATCCAGCTTAGCTTGACTGTTGGTCTCCAGCATCAGCCCAAAATGGATATGAGGGAAGTGTGCCCACTAATAAAACGTAAGTAAGAGAGTTAATACCAAAGAAGAAAATGTATTTGATAATTTGTGGTTGGCCTACTTACATTCTTGGCAGCAGTGCTGAATGCTTCCCTGTGGCTGATATCCGGGTTATTAGCCTTAATCCTCTGAATCTCCTCTCTACATTGTAACATCTTTCCTTAAAATCAATAACGAATAATAAAGCTTTATTGTGCGAATGAAAGATATTGAATATGAAATAATTACAGTTTCATTACTTTATAAACTGGTTATAAGCAGAAGGTACTCGCTGCCTCTTCTCGGGAGCTGAACATAAAAATAACAGCTCACGTGTCACATATAATAAAAAATTTAATATAAAAAATAAAAGATTGGCATTGATATTGCAAACACTCTATCAAAAATTATGAGCTGACTCACGTCGATCCACAACCCTTTGCTCAGCAGTAGTGTTTGTCGGTGCTCGCATTGCTATCCTGTTATTGCATTTGGATGATGATCCCAAATCGATTCTGTACTCTGGTGAGGTATAATTTGGAGTCTGATAGACATTTAAAATTTGAACAGAGAATTCAACAAAGCAGAAGATAAGATTATCATTTGTCAAACTCCCCTGATCAGAACTAAATTGCAATCAAAGGATGTAAACTCTTTTTAGTGCTTTTATTTGTTCTACAAGAGATAGGCTTTCTACTAATTGGCTCCCGATATTAAGTTATTTATACATAATTAATAGTTAGATGGAAAAAGAAAGAAGAAATGAAATGCACGTCTTTCATGTCCGGTGGAATAGTAGTTCTACAAGCTTCTGTGGGCTACGGGTTCACAATAATAGGAGAGAGAAGTTTCCGAAAGAATTGAAATGATGTTTATGGGAGAAAAGAAAAAAGAGGAAATCAGCATTGAAGTGACTGAATCCGTTAGATTTGTAACATCTGAACTAAAAGCATGATCATATATATATATTTATGGGAGAAAAGAAAAAAGAGAAACCAGCATTGAAGTGACTGAATCCGTTAGATTTGTAACATCTGAACTAAAAGCATAATCATATATATATATATATATATATATATATATAAGAGATGAGGACCTGGGCTTTAAGATCTGAACGCCACAGTTAATCTTAGCTTTGTTTCCACAGTAGAGGACAAAGCTCTCGAAAAGAAATCATTAAACCTAGATGCTCATCTTTCATGTCAATAAAATCTCGAGATTGTAGCCCTTAGAAAGTACTGGCTGGCTTAAGTAAACCCTAGTTTAAGAACTTAAGACAGTCCCTGACGCGTAATACAGCTCAGCTTATGCCGGAAAAACCAGCTCTACAAAAGGCAAAAACATAGGTTTTGGTTGTGGCGGCTGGTAGGTTTCCCAGTAACGTAACCATTTAAGAGAGGAATGCTTTGAAAACCTCGATCTGTGTCTTGAAGGCTTCGATTTCCTCAAAAGGAGTAATGCCCAGAAACCCTAGATTTCTGAGGCTACAAATGCCCTATAGTTAGCTGATATATGAAGAGGGATTTAATATATTATATCGTGTCACCTGAGCATCTTGCCATGACAGTGACTGAAATGCAGCTGCCATATTCACGGACCATAGATTAGTGCAGTGCCCGCATCGGACGGTCACGACGTCAAATAAGCTGCTACAAGGAACACTTACCTGCATACATCCAGTAATTAACTGAGAATTCTTCTTTTTTTAGTTTTGCAAGATGAAGTTGTGACTTAGAAAGTGAATAATAAGATTAAAAAAATCCAGATCAGAAACTAATTTCAGAAATTGAATTCTGATCCTGATCTTCTCGCGTTCTGATTGCTAACTCAAAATCAAACACATAACTTAAATCGTGAAAAAAATAAAGACAAAATCACAAAAATATGACAAAGTTCCTGAAATGGTGACTCGAAAATAAAAAAAATTTGGGGTTGGTGATGACTAGTGTTCTTGTGGTTGGATTTTCTCTGTCATATACATCCAACAACATGTTTGGTCATGTTCTTTCATCATTAATTAAAGATGAAAGCTATTTGGTATACATAGCTTTGGCCGAGGGAAAGGTATGGTAGCTACACGGCAGAAAATCAAAGGATTGTTGAACGAGTTTTCCTCGTCATGTTATCATCCAAAGCTTGGTTTCACGTTAAAAACCTCTTTATTTTTGCTAAAATACCAATAATCCCTCTCTCTGGTCGTTAGCACTTCTGGACCTGCAAGTATGACTTTTCTTTGACTGCAAAAGAAGGAGGAAAAAGAAAGTCTCTACGATGGAGACCTGACTGAAACAAAATCAAGAAACCCCAGAAATAAAATCAAATAATTTTAGAAAAATTGTACAAGAGGAACTGATCAAAGAAATGAAGGCTAAAATCAAATAATCAAGCTTTTATCAGGATCTATAATGTTATTTCTCGCTAGGTATACATGGAGAATGAAAGCAATGAAACAACACAAATATTTATATATACATTAGTGGGATAGATATGTAACAACTGAAAATCAAATCAACATCCCATTAAATATATAACTCAGATAACATACCGCAAGAACTATGTTGCAAAATTTGCAGGGGATGTAGCAGAGCTGCTCAGGCGCAACATCGACGTAGCTCGACATATCTTTCAAGCGACTATTAGAGAGACACCGTAACCCAAGAAGAGGAAGAAGAAAGAGAGAACAACCTCTTGCAATTTGCAAGAAACACGAAGGAGAGAAAGCAAAGCAATAACACACTCTCCAGCAAAGAAAAAAAAGAAAGGAAAGCTTTTATTCTCTCTCCACCCTTTGCTTTGAAACCGGCCTATGAATCACAACAGCAATACAACCTTTATATATAGTGATACATGTATATAGAAAGAGGGAGTGGAATTAATTTTAAAAAAAAAAATAAAAGTGAGAGATAGGATCCAAAGAATATTGAAAGAGAGGAGAGTAAGGTAAGCCAATTGAGATATAATAAGTGGGTTTTAGTAGTGCCCACCGCAGGCAACAAAAGTTAGGACCTGCAATGAAAAAAAGAGGGTAAATTCTTATGGAAAACCCTTTTTTTTCTCTGTTGGAGGGTGAAATCGGTTCAGGGAGAGTGCTAGTGCTATAATATTAGGCAGTTAGGGTTTGAAAAGGGAGAAGAGAAGAGAAGAGAAGAGAACAGTTTTGGCTGCATTATCCAATAGAATGCCATAGCTATGCCATGCTATATCTGCTCAGACGACTTTGTTGTTATTATGATGAAATGACTCTGACCACTCAGCTCCCTTCTTTCCTCTGCTACACCACAGCGGACTACGGGGGCGAAATTTTATTTTATTTTTCTTTATTTAATTACTTATGTGGAATTGTGGATATGTTTTAGTTTTCTTTTTTTTAATTGTTGTTGTACAATTAATTCAAAATGTAACATAGCATTAATTACTCAAATAAAATGACATATAGTGGACTCTTTTTTTTAGTATTAATATTGTAAGTTAAATATTTAGAAGAACATTCTCCTAAATCAAGTCTAATTATAGCTTAACCTCCGTTTGTGTTCGTTCCTTGACCTATCAATTTGGGTTGTTTAGTTCAAGAATTTTAAGAATACATATATAAAGAATTAATTTCTATATGGGATTAATTTAGAATTAAATCTTCTTTTTCATTGGGTTAGAACTAATAGAAGACTATAGATAGAATGAAGTACATAGATTCCGAATTAGACAAGCACCCTTAAGGTGCATGATTTAATGTTTTGAGTGTGATTTTTTTGTTAGGCTGTCCATCTCTTAAGAAATCATTTATACATCTTAGTTTGTTTTTTTTAAACTAATAGAAAATTAATGGGTTGAAAATTTCTTCAATGAATTTTAGGTTTGCACATATTTTTTTAGAAAATAATAGCATAGCTAATCTCGTGATTAATTTGATATTGAATTGTGCTACTCACTTACTTTAGAGAAAATAATAACATAACTGATCTTTTGTTCAATTATGTTGACTTCACCCAGTGAAAAAATACTCATGAAATTCACAAACTTTATATTAATAAGCTAATAGCTTTCCTAGTTATGTTAATATATTATTCTTTCTTAATTCTTTTGTTAATTAATAATGTTTTTCCGTTTTATGGAGATTATTCAAATAACACGAGATAAAGTGGACTTTCCAATATTGCAAAGTTAAATTTCTACGGGTTAATTAAAAGAAACACAGGGACTAACTTCCTAATACTATTCGATCACAAATTAGTTACTCTTAATTTTTGGAGAATTCTACTCTGAATATCAACGGGGAGAGATTCTACTCTTAGTTAAAAATGTGGTTTCTAATTATAGTTTTGACAAAATTTTACTCCACATGATGATGAGTACTATTAGACGATTCTTGACATAATGGATTTGAGAGCACTAAGGGATCGAAGACACAAATATAATGGTGTGACAATGAAGAAACTAGAGAAACATGGTAGATAAGCAGGAATAACTAGGGCTGAAAAAAGAATTAAATAAAAGCGTGAAAAGAGGACAAGCACAATAAAAATAGCCTCAAATAAGGACACGAGAGAAGATGAGAAAATGGGAAAATTATTAGGATCTCTTCTCTGCCGATTTAGCCAACTTGAAAACGGACTCAATGCTGCTTCAGCTTCGGTCACTTTCCATGTCTGCTATAATAAATAAGCATCAGACTAATTGGCTATGCCCTAGTAATGCCTTTGGACATCCCCTACTTTGTATATCTCGCATTATTGAAGTATTTCCAATAATTTAATTGTTGAAACGAACAGTCTATATATGCATCACAGATCACTATATATATAATTCTATGGTTTACAAAGCTTTTCATTGCTAAGCGAAACAAAACTCTGGAATCTAAGAAAAAATAACTTATAATCTAATCTATTCACGAACAATTTTAATGACCAATCCATGAGATTGGATCGTTCACTATACACATTTTTCTATTACTCACCTGAAATATTTTAAAGAAATTATACCGCAATCTATTGGGAGAGTGTGATGTACTTCTCAAATATTGGTAATTGTCAGGCCTTTATGCACCTTTGGGTTTTCCCGTGGTCAGAAAAATGGCGGATAGAATAAACTCTCTGATGCCACCATTAGCGGTTTGTGATCTCACTTAGATTGTGTACCCAAGTATAGGTAGTCTTGTTGTAGAATAGTCCGGTGAGTCCAAGTGTCGTATC
>JAVXUL010000019.1:8877648-8894197 GCA_035590515.1 Trichilia minutiflora
CGATTAATAAATGGATCGTATTCGGATTGAGGGTTTTTGACACGATTAATAAATGGATCGTATTCGGATTGAGGGTTTTTGACACGATTAATAAATGGATCGTATTCGGATTGAGGGTTCTTGACACGATTAATAAATGGACCGTATTCGAATGAATATAAAAAAATATTATAAATTTATTGATACGACACGAATACGATACGTTTCTACGAATTGATACCTTTAATGAAAATCCTCGAGAAATTAAAACAAAGAGAGAAAAATGATTGATATATACTAAAATCACACCATGGTTTAATTCAAAAATTACACAAAAAATGAATTGAAGTACCATTCTTTTCTTCTTCAGAAAAATTAAGTATGATAGTGAATAAGTTACTTTGCAGATATTAGCACAAAAACTTGTGGGAATTTTGATTCTCCTTTTCTAGGAGTTTTTCTCCGATACACAAAATCAGAAACCTAGCTTCTATCTAGATAGACCTAGGCAAACCTATATTTGACCTAGATACGATCTGAGCACCTAAGCTTCTTTGTATTACATGTATCTTTACGTACTATCTTAATATGTTTCTCGTTTTATAAAATATTAACCTGAAAATACCATTCACATTTCATGGGCAAATTATTATTTTACGGTGGACAATGAACACTTTGTTTTTTTAATACATATAAGAGTATAAGTTGAATCGATCTATTCTTATATTCGGAGAGATAATTTAGATAAAATAAATAATATGATCTTATCAGAATTTTAAGAAAATGATATCTTTCTAATTTAAACTTGAGATTTTTTAGGAGTTTAAGTTTTTACCATTAAACTAAATTCTTTAGGATTGACAATGAACACACGTTAATAAACAATAAATATCCAACATAAATTAAATATTTATGTAAAAATAATTATATGCTGTTTGGATAAAATTATTTTAGAAATTTATAAGCTGTTTGACAAATTCTGCAATAACGAAAGTAGCTTGCTTCTTCACAAATAAATAACGTCCTCCAGTTAAACAAATTTGTAACAAATAAAATTAAACGGGCGTATAGATATTTCAAAACATTAAAGTCAATTTTTCTTTGCTTCACCAGCTGAGACTTCAGTTAAGCGGTCTTCAAGACTATCATGACACAAGACGCTTCTCAGAAGCCTGCAACAATTTACGATAATGTTGAGTAAATAACTAAAGCAAGATGTGTAGAATTTTCATTAGAAATTACTAGATGCATGAGAATGTATCAACATTACTGTTCTCAAATGTGCTAACCAGCAATCCGAAGCTTATAGAAACTGCTAATTTGAGTGGCTAAGTACTGTTATTACTAATGAACTTAGAATAAAGTACACTATGCATGAAATTGATTGTCTCATTTAATATACTTCATAAATTAGCTCAAGAATAATTCTAACTACGCATTTAAACAGTTCATGAACTTGGTTTCTTTCAAGGGAATTAGTAGCCACAATATGAAGCAAATCAATGTAGGTAAACAATCAAGGTAAAATTTTTTTCTTGAACAGTCCTACTAATATCTCTTCAGTTACACTAAACCATTTTAGTCAAAACAAAACTGTCATTGTCATTCCCTTCTTAATTACCATCGGGACAACCCAAGAGGTATATTACAAAAATTATATACTTATATTAACTCAAGTACTTACATCATCCAGCTTAGCTTCATTGTTGGCCTCCAGCATCAGCCCAAAATGGATATGAGGGAAGTGTGCCCACTAATAAAAGCATAAGTATGATGGTTAATACCAAAGAAAAATTGATGTGATAATTTGAGTCAATTGTATTAGAAAAGTTTCTTAATTAATTTGTAGTTGGCCTAATTACATTCTTGGCAGCAGTGCTGAATGCCTCCCTGTGGCTGATATCCGGGTTATTAGCCTTAATCCTCTGAATCTCCTCTCTACATTGTAACATCTTTCCTTAAAATCAATTATGAATGATAAAGCTTTAAGATATTAAATATGAAATAATTACAGTTTCATTACTTTATAAACTGGTTATAAGCAGAAGGTACTCGTTGCCTCTTCTCGGGAGCTGAGCATGAAAATAACAGCTCATGAGTAACATATAAAAAAATTTAAGAAAAACAAATAAAAGATTGGATATGCAAACACGCTGTCAAAAATTATGGCTAACTCACGTCGATTCACAACCCTTTGCTCAGCAGTGTTGTTTGTCGGTGCTCGCATTGTTATCTTGTTGTTGCATTTAGATGAGGAGCCCAGATCCATTCTGTTCTCTGGTGAGGTGTAATTGGGAGTCTGATAGACATTAAAAAATTTGAACAAATAATTCAACAGAACAGAAGACAAGATTATCACTTTGTTGAAGTCCCCTGATCAGGAAAATTAAATTGCAATTAAGGGATGTAAACACTTTTTAGTGCTTTAAATTATGCTACAAGGGATAGGCTTTCTACTAATTGGCTCCTTAATATTAAGTTATTTATAAATAATTAATAGTTTGATAGTAAAAGAAAGACGAAATGAAATGCACGTCTTTTATGTTCAGGGGAATAGTAGTTCTACAAGCTTGTATGGTTATGGGTTCATAACAATAAGAGAGAGAAGTTTCCAAAAGAGTTGAAATGATATTTTATGAGAGAAAAAAAGAAGAAAGAGAAACCAGCATTGAAGTGACTGAATCCGTTAGATTTGTTACATCTGAACTAAAAGCGGAATCATATATGTATATATGTGTATATATATATAAGAGACGAGGACTTGGGCTATGAGATCTGAAAGCCAAGTTAATCTTAGCTTTGTTTCCATAGTAGAGGACAAAGCTCTTGAAAAGAAATCATTAAACTTAGATGCTTATCTTTCATGTCAATCAAATCTCAAGGTGGTAGCCTTTGGAAAGTACTGGCTGGCTTAAGTAAACCCCTAGTCAGAAGAGAACTGTGAAGCCGAGCCTTAGATGAGTTAAGAACTTAAGACAGTCCCTGACGAATAATACAGCTTATGCCGCAAAACCCAGCTCAACAAAAAGCAAAAACATAGGTTTTGGTTATGGCGGCTGGTAGGTTTCCCAGTAACGTAACCATTTAAGAGAGAAATGCTTTGAAAAACTCGATCTGTGTCGTGAAGGCTTCGATTTCCACAAAAGAGAAATGAGCAGAAAACCCTAGATTTCTGAGGCAATAAATGCCCTAAAGTTAACTGATATATGAAGAGGGATTTAATATATTATATATCATATCACCTGAACATCTTGCGATGACAGTGACTGAAACGCAGCTGCCATATTCACGGACCATAGATTGGTGCAGTGCCCGCACCGAACAGTCACAATTTCAAACAAGCTGCTGCAAGGAACACTCACCTGCGTACATCCAATAATTAACCGATAATTTTTCTGGTTTTGCGTTTGCAAAATAAAATTGTGACTACGAAAGTGAAGAATAAGATTAAAAAACAGATCAGAAACTAATTTCAGAAATTTGAGTTCTAATCCTGATCTTCTCCAGTTCTGATCGCTAACTCAAAACCAAACACAATACTTATATCATGAAAAAAAAGATAGAAAAACACAGAAATGTGACAAAATTCCAGAAATAAAAAAATTGTGGGTGTTTGGAGATGGTTCGTGTTCTTGTGGTTGGATTTTCTCTAGAATATACATCCCACTGAGATGTACATATATTCATGTTCTTTCCTCATTAATTGAAGATGGAAGCCATTTGGTATACATAATTTTGGACGAGGCAAAGGTATGGTAGCTACACAATAGAAAATCAAAGGATTGAACGAGTTGTCCTCATCATGTTATCATCTAAAGATTGGTTTGACATTATAACCCTCTTTATTTTTGCTAAAATATCAATAATCCTGGTCGTTAGCAGCGCTTCTGGACCTGCAAGTATGACTTTTCTTTGACTGCAAAAGGAGGAGGAAAAAGAAAGTCTCTACGATGGGGACCTGACTCAAACAAAATCAACAAACCCCAGAAATAAAATCAAATAATTTTAGAAAAATAACACGAGGAGAGGACTCGTCACAGAAGTTAAGCCTGGCTAGCTTTTATCAGGATCTAAAATGTTATTTCTTCTTAGGTATACATGGAGAAAGAAAGCAACAAAACATCACAAATATTTATAAATACATTTAGCGGGATAGATATGTAACAACTGAAAAGCAAATCATCATCCCATCAAAGATATCACTCAGATCATGTACCGCAAGAACTATGTTGCAAAAGTTGCAGGGGATGTAGCAGAGTTGCTCAGGCGCAACATCGATGCGGCTCGACATGTCTTTCAAGAAATTAATAAAGAGACAACGTAGCCCAAGAAAAGGAAGAAGAAAGAGAGAAAAGCCTCTTGCAAATTGCAAGAAACAAGAAGGAGAGAAAGCAAAGTAACAACACTCTCTCTAGCAGAGAAAAAAGAAAGCTTTTATTCTCTCTCTATACCCTTTGCTTTGAAACCGGGCTATGTATCACAACAGCAATAAAACCTTTATATAGAGAGAGTAATACGTGTATATAGAAAGAGGGAGTGGAATTAATTTTAAATAAATAAATGTGAGAGATAGGATCCAAAGAGTATTGAAAGAGAGGAGCGTAAGGTAAGCAAATTGAGATAAAATAAGTGGATTTCAGTAGTGCCCACGGCAGGCAACAAAAGTTGGGACCTGCAATGAGAAAAAGAGTGTAAATTTTTATGGAAAACCTTTTTTTTCAGTTGGAGGGTGAAATCTGTTCAAAGAGAGTGCTAAGGCTATAATATTAGGTAGATAACAGGGTTAGGGTTTGAAGATGGAGAAGAGAAGAGAAGAGAAGAGTTTTGGGCAGCATTATCCAACACAATTGCCATAGGTATGCCACATATATCTGTCCAGATGATTTTGTTGTTATTATGACGAAATGACTGTGACCATTCAGCTCCCTTCTTTCTTCTGCTACACCACAGCGGACAATGAGGGCGAAATTTTTTTTTTTCTTTATTTAATTACTTATGTGGAATTGTGGATATGTTTTAGGTGTGTGTGTGTGTGTGTATATATATATATATATATATATATATATATATTTCGGTTGTACAATTAATTCAAAATGTAACAAGATATATAGCATTAATTACTCAAATAAAATGGCATGTAGTGGACTCTTTTTTTTAAATATTAATATTGTAAGTTAAATATTAGTCAGAACTTTCTCATAAATTGAGTCTAATTATATCTTAACTCCAGTCTGTGTTTGTACCTAACATATCAATTTGGGTAGTTTAGTTCAAGAATTTTAGTTAAGAATATACGTACAAAGAAATAATGTTTATAGAGAACTAATTTAGAATTAAATCTTTCTTTTCCATTGGCTTAGAACTAATAGGAAATTATACATAGAATGAAGTGTATAGATTCCAAATTAGAAGCACCCTTAATTTAATGTCTTGAGTGTGCTTTTCTTGTTAGGTTATCCATCTCTTAAGAAACATTAGTTTTTTTTTTTTAACTGAGAAAAATTGGGGTTGAAAATTTATTCAATGAAATTTAGGTTTGCACATATTTTTAAAGAAAAAAATAGCATAGTTAATCTTTTCAGTAATTTGGGATTGAATTGTGTTACTCACTTTCAGAGAAAATAATAACATAGCTGATCTTTTGGTTGATTTGGAGTTGAATTATTTTGACTTCACCCATTGAAATTTTTTTGCAAAGATGTTACCCTTTCTTAATTTTTTGTTAATAATTTTTTCTCATTTTATGGAGATAATTCAAATAAAACTAGATAAAGTGGAAGTTCTTTCCAATATTGCAAATTAAGTTAAATGTCTGTGGATTAATTAAAGAAACACATATACGGGGAATAGCTTCTAAATGGAATTCAATTAAGAAATAAGTTACTCTTAATTTTAGGAGAATTCTACTCCGAATATCAACGGGTGAGATTCTACACCTAATCAGAAGTGTGGTTTTTATTTCTAGTTTTGACAAAATTTTAGCCCAGATATAGGCAGTGATGAGAACTATTGGGCGATTCTTGACAGAGTGGAGTTGAGAGTACAAAGAGATCGAAGACACAAAATAATGGTTTAACTATTGGGAACATAATAATTAAGAAACTAGAGAAAAGTGGTCGATAAGCAAGAGTAATTAGGTATGAGCAATGAATTAAATAAAAGCATGAAAAGAGGATAAGTACAGTAAAAATTTGTTTGGACAGTTTTTTAAGAACTTAAAATATGATTTTTACTTTTTTTAAAAAAAAAAGTTTAATTAAAATAAGACTTTTTTTAAAATTATTTGGTATAATAACTGAAGTAAGCTTTTTTTTAATAAAAATTATCATAAAAGGTATTTAATTTAGTTAAACTAAAATATTTAAAAAAATGAATTAGGAAGAATATTTTTAAAATCAAATAAATATTATCTATACATTTAATAAGAAGAGAAGATAAAGCTTCTCTTTCCCATCTTTTTTAAAAATTCTTTTATATGTTTCCCATCAGAATAATTGGCTATGCGCTGACAATGACTTTGGACATCTCCTAATGTATATATCTTGCATTATGGAAGTATTTTCAATAAGTTAATTGTTGAAACGAACAGTCTATATATACATCACAGATCACCATGTATAACTCTATAGTTTACCACAGCTTTTTATCTCACATCACTGAAGTATTTTATCGGATCGTTCAATATACAACATTTTTCTATTATTCACCTAAAATATTTTCGAGAAAATATATCACTATCTATTCTGGAGAGTTTGATGTATTTCCCAATTTGGTTATGGTGGTCATGAAGATAAATTTTGATCCAAACAATCATAGGTAATCTATTTAATTAGCTAACTGATTTCAGAATTTGTCACTTGAATATAATAGTTATAATTTAGTTGTTCAGTATACCAACACAAAACCGTGAAATCAAATACTCTCTCTTATCATATTAATTTACTATTTAACTTAAAAGCATAAGTATGTTCAAAAAATTTAAAAAATTTTGCGGACGAGGGTAATGCAAGATGTAAGCCCAAAACTACTTTGATACTATAGTGATTTATCACTTAACTGTCAAATAAAAGTTTCAACTTAAAAATGACGAACCACAATGTTTACACCACATTGATACCCACTTGATTCAAAAATTTTAAGTTTATTGCGGAAAATTGAAAATTTTTTATGTTTGTGAAAATTTGAATAGAAGGCTTTGTTGTGGTTAAATTTACTCTAACACTGCAATGATTTATCACTTGACAATAAAAATTAAACTTGAAGGGAATGACTCCAATAATAATATTTAAGTTGTTTGGAAGAGTTTAATACAAATATATTATAATTTTAATTTAATTTTTAGTGTCTTAGAGCTGATAAGAATAAGTTTGAAATCTTCTTATAATAAAAAAAGAATTAAAGTAAAAACTAATTTAAGTTAATTCCATTGGTGAAATCAAGGGATAAAGATATGAACAAATCAAATTTTTATATCCTAAAAATTATGACATGATTAGATTTATTTTAGTTTCTTATTTTTTTTTCTATAAATAGAGGGTTAGTAACTTTAATGAAATTTGATTAAAATAATTTTTTTTGTATTTCAAAATTTCTTCACAGTATTGAAACATGCTTAAAAGAGTCTTAAAGGTTTTTAGTTAAAGATAGTCACCACAACAATGATGCCCCTTTGTGAAGAGTGATTGCAAAGAGTATTAGACTAGTGAGCAATATAATGAGTGTTTAAAAGATAATATAAAGCCGTCTTCGTCGATGTTAATATCCTAATGATAATAGCTTGACCATCAATGCCATAAAATGGTATTGATAAAAATTGCGAATCAACAGAAAATCAAATATACTACCACTCCTAATTCATTGCCCTTTCAGTTGCTTTCAACGTCAATCAAAACTACTATTGCACTCAAAAGCCGTCAATGGATTAAAACTTCGTCGGTTGTCATAAACTCGTGAATACTTATGTTGACTTATCGCTTGATTTAAAGATTTAAGTTTATAAATAATAGTATAAACAATAGTATTTAAGGTATTTAACATGTATAAAAATCAAAGGAAGTTTACTCTTAGTATGTATGATAATTCTTTATAAGATTCATTGGTTGATTACTATAAAAAAATGAAGACCTCATTTGCCTCTTAAGAGTTTAGTCAAGTGATTTACAATAATACAAGTCAATCATTTTTATCTTTTTTTTTAAAAAAAAAAAGCAAATCATTCTATGAAAGTAAATTCTTAAATGATATTTTATGTTTAATATTTTTTATTTTTTTTTATAAATTGAGGATTTGTAATATATTATCAACAAGAATGAAAATGCAATATTTTTCTCCATTTATTTTTTGAAGTTGAAGATCTAATAATCTTTATTATATGCATTTGTTACCATAGCATTTGCTGTGATTCTCTTCATATGTTTTAGTATTAATCTGTTATATAAATTGACTAAATGCTTATTAAAAACGTGTTCTTACAATGATATTGAGACATCTAAAGTGTCACCACAACTCACTTATAACTTATCCTCCATTGTTCTACTCTTATTTATCCAACTTATTCTCTCCCAATAAAATTAAAATAAACTATATATTGTTAATGTGTGGTTTTATAGTAATTATAAGCGTCAAGAATATATAGCTTAATCATGTTATTTGCTTAAAAAATTTGAGAATTCTTCATTTCCTCTTATTCTATACTTCATTTTGGGAAGGATATAGTGCTATGATCAACACAAATATCATTGTTGTCTTAATTTTAATCTGTCAGTAAATTTTATTTGCAAATTGAAAAGGAATTAAACTTACATCTAATAGGGTAGATTGACCAAGAATAAGCCAACCTAGTGCCTAGTGCATAAATATTATATGCGTATTAATTAAATACAATTTTAATGTAAATAGAGTTTCATTTATTTTGATTACTACAAGAATATAGGATTAAGAAGCTGGTTGGGACACGCGTAACTCAAATGCATTTTGAGTTTGTATTATTTGATTAAGGGTTTACAATCACGAATGAACTCGATCATGTAATAACATATATCACATCACTAATGAGAATTGGAATATTCTTCTATTCATAGGTATTATACTCTCATAAATTAATTGTCTACAATTTTAAACCATGCTTTTTACCTTTATTTTTATCCATTTATATAATGGGGGTATTATTCTCTTGATATTTTGAGTTTGATCATAAGCTTCATTCTGACCAAAGATACCATGAAAGATGCCAGAACATTAAAAGAAACTGTATATTTATACTTTTTTTTTTTTGAAAATGCATCCTCTTATTCCTCTATTTTACTATCTACCTATCTATCTAGATTATAGATAGATAGATATTGTAAAAAATATTAAAGTATAAAAAGAAATATTTGTGGTCCTGAAGCGTTGCAGAGTAGACATATATATAAATAGATATCTTGAGAGGTGTGTAATGTAGTGTAGTGTAAGATTTTTCACTTTAATAAGATTCTCCATATGTATATACGTGCGCGTAAAACCTTGAGCTTGAGGGTGAAAAAGCCATAACATGAAACAGCAAAGTTTCTTGTGTGCAAAAGTTATAAAACCTGAGGAAAAGAAAGAAAGAGATGGGTAACATCATCACCAGGCCAGCATTCAATGCGAATGAACGATCAATGATCTGTCACATTGTTCAACATTTTATTTATTTATATATTTATTTTGGACTGGCTCATATGGGCAAGCAGGTTAATGCTATCAACTCCATTTCTTAGGCTTAAAAAGTTCTCTTTTTTTAACCAGCCAGCTTAGCTTAGACAAATCCTATTCTGATAACCATATATCTTGTAATATGATATTTTTTCAAGGAATTTTTGCCGGTAACTTATGTGTATAAATATCGTTTCTCTCTCTCTCTCTCTTATTTTGGCATATATATGAGTTGAATTGTGTAGTTCTACAATTAATATATCAATGGTGATATAATTACTTGTCTAGTTTCTGACTCCCAAAAGAGAGTAAACGTCTCGATCATAGTCCCTGGAACATCTTAGGTGTAAGTTACCATATTACCTTAATTACGCTTATCTTGACTTTCTCCATCTTTCTAGACACTGAAACGACTGGAAGAGGCTAAAAGCGTAAATTAATTGAGAAGAAAGAGATAGAGAGGAGAGGTTTCTGACTTCATTTCTCACGTGGTGTGTCTTGAATTTGAAGGTCAAATCTTGTGTGTCGCCTCTCTTGATATTCAGTTACTCCAAAGAAAGAGTTTCACCAGTGGCCAGATGATCAATCGAAAAAACTGTTAAAGGAGAAAGGGGTGTATGTGTATATATATATAAATATATATTTCGTCTGTTGTAGTTGTTTTTATCATCAAATTCAAGTTCAACTAGGTGCTCTTCTTTTTCTTAAAGACACAGCTCGTGGAGAGTCGACTCAAACCATTAATTCAGAGAATAGAGAATTCATTTTCAAGATTTTTAATTTTTAAAGAATAATTCAATTTCCTAAAATCGACTAAGCTAATTTGATAGATTGAAATTTCTCCATAAATTATTTTCGAGAGTTTTTGTAACTGAATAGAATGAATGGATCTTTTTTGATCAATCCAATTTAGTCCAAAAATTACTTCTTAAAGTTTGAAAATTTTGATCGATCGAGTGAACTATAATAGTCAACCATATCACAAGTATTTTGATATTTTGTCCTTTTTTGAATTTATTTTTTTGTGTTTTCATTTTATTTTAATGATATTATTATAATTACTTAAAGTCCTAAGTTTTTACTATAAATAGGGGGGTTTAAATTTATTTATGAATCTTTTGTCGAATCTTTAAAATTCTCAATTCTATTTTTAGTATTTTATCAATTTTTTGACAGATTTCAAGACTCTTGATAGTTTTAAGACTACCTAAGACCTAATTTTGTGTTGAATTCATTAAACACGCTTACATACTAAGCTAATTTGATATCAAAGTGATAACACGTAACTCTAGTACATGAAAAACGAAGCTGAAAGTAATTGTTCTAATGCTAGAAAGTAAGGAGTACAAGTGTTGGTTAGGTTGAAGACACAAGAGATATATTGGTATTTTGAAAAATAGAGTTGCTGTTATACGTAAATATCTTGAAAAAATTCGTGAAGGTTTGTACACTAGGAACCAAAAGTTATAGATAGTGGTAATCAAGAGTTCATCCACAATCAATCTATCACTAGATAGAGTCGTATCCTTAATAGGTCATTGACCTATGAAAAAGATTTGGATGATGAAGTTGATGGATATACCCAATACATGGTGACCAAGAAAATTCAAGGAACGTGAGAGACCATGACCATGATGGCTATGACAATGGGTTTATAGACAGTTAAGAAGCCAAATAAGAGTACAAAGATTTTTGAGTAAAGGTAAATCTTTTAATTTTTTTTATGATTGTCTACACATAGAGTAGTTTTAGATTGGTTATCAAAAGTCAAAAATTTCTTTGAGCATATGAACATTCTCGAGGAGAGACGGGTGAAGTTAGTGGATAGATTAAAAGAAAGAGCTGTTATTTGATGGGATCGAGTGCAAAAAAGTCGTAAAAGAGAAGGTAGAGCACTTATACATACTTGGCTTAGGATGTGATTAATGATGAAAGCTAAATTCTTATCATCTGATTAGAAACAATATGATTTTTTACAGTTTTAGAGATGTCATCAAGATCAAAAGTCAGAAGTATCTTTCAAACAAAAACCCAAGTCTCGTCCTAGTAAATCTAAAATAAAAATTGAGCTATCCAAACCACTTATGAGTAGGCTTGTCTTCAAAGTTTTTAAGGATGAGGGGAATGAGTTTCTTTGTGAATCAAGAGAGGTGAGTGATCTAACATTGATTGTAACTCTGATAAGATTCGAGGGGTTTAGCTTAGTGGCCTATCATAATAGTTCTTCCTGTTTGCCACACCCAAACATTTTGGTTGGTTTAAAAATTAATCACTCTACTTAGAATGAATACTTAAGCCAAATTAAATAATCTCAACATGATAGAAGACTTGGTTTCAGGGTTCCAGTATAGTGATTTTGGACGTAGTTTAATTAAAGAGTTTATAAAAATGGTAAAGCTCAAACTGAATCAGTCATAGAATTGCATTTGTTAGCAATAAAGGAGTTGCCTATTGAGAGAAAGGTATAATATGAAGTTGATTAAGCCTCCGTTAGCAGAACTTCAAAAGGTTAACTCAAAGGGTACTTCGATGTATGATATTTAGCATTATTGAGAATTAGTATTGAAAGATGAAATTTTATTGCACATATTGAATGGTCTGAGCAATTTTGGTTAGTGGATCATTTACCACATTTAGATAAGTAAACCATAACCAAAGACTTGTTTGGGGGCGGTGCTTATGCTTTGAAGGCTTCGTTCTACATAAACTTACCTAAACTTAAGTGACTAGTTCCTTTAAACTAAAATGAGGCAAAAGGGTAGTATTTGGATTGCTAAAATAAGTTTTAAGATCAGAGATAACCCGTTTGAGTATTTACTAATGGTATTCGAGTTAAGTAATAGTTCTTGCACTCTTGCATAATTTAGAAGCTAGGACACTAGAGAAAGAGCTTACAAAATTATCAATCTCACCAAAGAGGAGCTTGATGTTAGTTATCAGAGGGAAAGAGAAATAAGCTCTCTTAAGGTTGGGGTAAGTTTTCTACTTAAGGTGGATGGTGATGGAGAATTTGAACAACAACCTCATTTAAAAATCAATAGAGTTATGGATATGCTTGTCAAATTTATTTATGATAGAATTAAGGTTTACCATAGGTGAAAATCTTGGAATCAAGGTTTATCATAGGTGAAAATCAAAGTTATTTTTGGTTTGAGTGGCTTGAGTAAAGACAATTAATAAGGATTGAAGCTAACCTTAGTGAATCTCTGCCTAAGAAATATGGTTGGTATGTTAGTGACCTTAACTACCTGAGTGCATTAGATGTTGATGGTAAAGAGGTTGAAGATATATTTAGTCAAAAAGTCAAGATTGTTGCCAATGCGAGGATTTTAAGGGTTGGCGAAGTCCACAAAAGGGTATGCTCTAAGTTTGAAGAAAAATTAAGTTCGAGTTTTTTGCATGTGAAAAAGAATGACATTAGCCCAAAGTCAGCTTAAACAATTAATTTAGATACCAAAGAAATTATTTCCAAAGACTTCAATTTTTAGAGAATAACTCTATTTAATCGATTGACTAATCTAATTCGATCCCAAAATTTCTCCAAAAATATTCTCGAGAGTTTTTATAACTTGATCATTTGATTGGGCTTTCACAATCAATTGAATTTATACAAAAAATTACTCCCAAAAGCCTAAAAGTTTTGATCAATCGAGTAGGCCATAATGGTTGATCGAATCTTACATATTTTAATTTTTTTACCCTTTTTTAAATTTATTTTCTTTGTGTTTTCATTTTATTTGAAGAACATTGTTATAATTACTTAAAACCTAGAAGGTTTAAAACTTGTTTATAAAACCTTTATCAAATTTATAAAATTCTCAATTTTCTTTTGTAATATCCGACATTTCAAATTCAAGGGATTTTTAGTCATTTTATCTTAAAAGGATATTTTTGTTATTATAAAAATTTTATATTTGGGTGTATTATTAATTAAATAAACCTCTAAAATATTATTAAGTGATTTTATAAGTTTTGAATAAAATTTGTTAAATTCTTAAAAAGTAGTCCTAAGGCTCTAATTGTACACTTGAGCTTTCAGGCTAAATTTTCATTTATCAGAAAGTTTTATTAATGAGTGATTTATTTTTATAAAAACGAAAATAGAATAAAGATTTCATAGAATCAAATAGAAGTCAAATACGAGATCAAATGAGAAAGAATTAAAGCTAAAAATAGAGTATATCATCATCAGATTTCATAAAGATTATTTGTATAGACACTGAACTTTTGACCTAAATTCTTGTCGATTGGGATGGAGTTTTGATACGATATTTATTTTTACTAAAAGAGGGAAGAAATAGAGGTGTATAAAAAGAAACAAAAGTAAAATTAGATCTCGAATGAGTGAGAAAATAATATTGAAATATAAGGATTTGAATAATATTTTTCAAGATTTAGGGATTGGAATGATATTTGTCACTATAACCAAAGTATCGATATCTTGGCATGAAAACTCATTTTTTATGATATATATCAATATTTTTTAGTAAAAAAAGTATAAGTATCGATACACTTTAACAAAGAATAATGACCGACTTATGAAAACAAATATCTAACTCAAGAAATGACTATTTTGCTTATTTTCATGCTTTTTAATCCATTATTTTTTTGATTTCAAGGGTAATTAAGTTATTTTCTACTTTACTATTCTTTAAATAAAACAAAAAGGTTAAAAATTTATTCATTTTACTTTGTTCTTCTTCGTTATCCTCTAGTTGTCAAGGATTCCTTTGCACTATATAAGTTTTTAATCCCTTCTTCTTCAATTTCTTTATTATTTAATCGATTAAATTTCTGTTTTTTACTATAAATCGTTAGCACTCATCATCCTTCATATACCGCACACTTTATTCCAATGATTTGGTAGAGAAATCGACTCAAAAGATATTAGGAAGAAAAAAGAAGAAAGTAAAGAGAAAGATTAGTAATATAGTCATAATTTCGTGTACACACGTCAGATTAATACATCATTTGAGTCATTAAACTTATGTCGATGAGAGAAACTAGATTTTAATTATAGACTATTAGAAAAGTTATTAGAACAGTGTGAACCCCATGTCTAGATCTCAAGGGCATAACAATAATTTTATATTTTTTCGTACATACAATTTTAGCCGTATCATATACAATATACACGACCGCGTGATTTTATAATTATTTAGGGAAGATTTAATTTAGATTTTTTATTTTTGAAAGATTTCAGTCGATTGAATAGGGTGGTTCGATCGACTGATATTTTGATGGCTCCCTAGAGAATTTATGGTTTCAGATTCGATCGACCGAAGAGGGTGGTTGAGTCGACCGATATTTTTAGGCAACTCTCATTTGAAAGCCTCTCCTTTACTTTTTTAAGGGCAAAATATTAATTTTATCCTTTTTTCTATAAAAGGGCTGACACCCCCCCTCCCCTTCCCTCTCCTTCTTCATGGTTTCTTCTTCTTTTCTTCTTCCCTTCTCCTCCCACGTTTCTCTCCTCTGCTCTTCACAAACCCAACACTTCATTTTCATTTTTTTTCTCAATTTCTCATTACTTTCTTACCACATTCCCCATTTTAAACACTCTACTAGCTTCAATTTGTTGTCATAAGTAAGGAAAGCACAAAGGGGAGAGCTAGGGTTTCAAGAGTTATTTTGGGATTTTTTGACTTCTAAGCAAAATTGAAGCAAACCAACGATACCATAAGGTAAACAGTATCATTTTTAATACGTTTGTACTTTTCATTTTATATTTTATCGATTTTCGTAAACATGAGTTTTACTGTTTATCCAAATTATTTTTAGTAGTTTTATCGCATGTATTTAGATTTTTATGCGTTAGTTAGGTTGTAGTAAGGTTGGATAAATCGTTAGATAGTTAAAAATGAGAATTCAAAAAAATATAGATAGAGATATAAATAGTAATCAGGTTATTATTCTGACGAGAAGGTGGGATCCACTTATCAAAATCATGAGATCAAGTTGAAATATGTTAGTTTAGCTTAAATGTGGGGTCGTAATAATAGAGAATTAATAATTGAAGGAATATCGATGATTTAACTGATTACGCGTATTAATCGATTTTAGAACCCGAATTAGCATGCATTATACATATACGAGTCTTATATGTAGAATAGAATTGAGTATTGATATATTTTGAATATATGTGATTAGACAATGATATGCAATCGAGAAACTCTCTTGAAGTATCGATAAACGAGAGAAATTAGAAAGTGTGTACCCTTCCTAAACTATGAGTGAACTCTTTCTATTTTCATATTTTTAACAGAATCTTATTTTTATATCTATAATGATATTCAAGGGTTTTATAAATGATTATGCTTATTACTTCTATTTTATGCGAATGTTTATATATGTTTTCATTATGGTTTTAAAATAAAATATGATATGCATGATAAATTTGATTTGTATGGCGTTTATGCTTTATATGAATGATGATCAGTGGCCAATTTATGAGATATTTATACCTTATTGGTGATTGTTGTGATTATTGTGAGCCATATAGATTTTGATTCATATATTATTGCATATAGGTGATGACGGTCATGAGGGTTAGAACTGTTTACTGTAGCTACAGGGTGTGGTAGCCTAGGATCGGCCTGATAAAGAGATCGCCTAGGTGAGTGGAGACTTCATAGGTGAGGGTGGTGAAGTCCCAGTTGGCGCAATCCAAGAGGGGGGTGAATTGGATTAATTTAAAAATTAAAACTTAAAAGGATATGAATGTGTTCTAAGAATGATATGTGTATGCAAAACAAAAATAAATCAACACAGAAATTTTATAGTGGTTCGACACAAAGTCTACGTCCACTCTTCTCGGTTGAATCCACACACACCGAGGATGACTATCGTCTTTGTTTTCCCGGGTCAAGAGCAACCCAATACAACTCCTTCTTAT
>JAVXUL010000019.1:8894297-8923109 GCA_035590515.1 Trichilia minutiflora
CTCACTTAGAATCCATAGTCCACTGGTGGTCTCTTTGACTTTTCTTTCTTTTATGAGACTTGTAAGATTTATAAACAGAATTGTAATAAATGTTTAAATTACTTTGGGACGGTTGGATCCCGTGAATTTTAAAATGATGAATGCTTTACATTATTTGTGCGCGCATAGATATGTATATATTCTTTTGAAGTGATTGTGGCTTGTTTTTATTTACTTGGAGTTTGGGTGTTAGGTTGGGTTGATTTTAGAAGTGTTTTGAAAACAGGTTTTGTGAATGCCTTACAGGCCTACAGGGGGTATTCTGTGTGATTGAGTGCACCCTGGAGGTCTGTGGCGTCTGTCACAGGTGGGCCCCACGGTTTGGGGTGTGATAAGTGGAACTTCTTGTGTTAATCAATATTCTACTAACTAGGGAAGTTTCCACCGTCAAGGTTACCACCAGAGCATCGTCGTGTGGGTAATGAATCCCACACTCGTCCTCATCTATGAATAAGATTAGAACCAAGGCTACTCGGAGCTTTTTTTCTGCGCGCACATTCATCATGTGCAATTCCATATTTGTACTCGAGATAGAATATCGAGAATACATCTTTTGAGAATTATTAGAATCCCCAACCAGCATGGGGCCTCCCGTGATCACCATGGCCTCATTGTGCTTCTAGTCCTGTCTCAGATTCGGGGCCCCGCCATCATTTTAAACAACAAATTCGATCAAGTAGTTATTTTTTATCAAAATTTTGATTTGATTCTAGAGCTCAAAGCAATCGTTTGTCAAGTGTCCCACGTCTTGATGAAACTCACAGAATCTATTTTTTGCCTCTCCAATTGGCTTGAATCTCATCAGACGAGGTTCTAAAAAAGGTCCCCCGTCTCCTTACCTCCTTCAGGATCTGAGAAAGAGGTTTATTCAAAGAAGTGAACTTCCTCTTCTCTTTCACCTGGGATACTCATCTCGGATCATCTCTCTGAGGCTACCTCCTTTCTCTGACATAAGACTCCTCCTTATATCTATCGTCTCTGTAATACTCGGGGGCTCTGTCTCTCTTACGGTTTATCTCGGAGAATTTTCTCTTATCATTTCTCCACCCCTTATTATCTGACTTCTTGAATCGGTTGTTGTCCTTTGGGGGAGCCTTCACTGATTTCTACTCTTTCATCTTTAGAGTTACTCGATTTTTCACCTCAATCTCATCAAGTAACTTTCTCTGAGCGGCCTCGTACATCTTCACCGAGGACTTGCATATGGAATACCAAGCCCGGTCTATCTTTAGCCCCTGTTTTAATCATTCCAATGTCAAAGGGTGATGGGTGCTCCAGCTCGAGCACTTCCTCATGGTACCTCTTGGCGAAGATCCTGAGACTCTTACTACTTCCCTGTTTGAGTAACAATAAGGAGCTCGGAGTTTTGGTGCTAAAAATTGCTCCTCTGAACATCGTGGTAAATACATCATATAGCTGCCTAAAGTCTCGGATGCTCCCGAGAGTTAAACTCATAAACCATTTCCTCGTTTGTCCCTCTAGGGTCAGAGGGAATAGACGACACATCTGGTCCTCACTGAGACCCTAGACGAGCATCATTTCAATGAAGAAATTCATGTGTAATGATGGGTCCATCTTTCCAAAAAAATGATATGATTTGAGGCATTTTAAACTTTCTGGACAGGGTCTGACCCAGTAGTTTGAGGACAAATGGTGACTTTGTATACGACCCTGTTCATTGTACAGACTCAACTGGCTCGCCTCAGGGGTGTGCCTTCTCACTGTTTATTTCTTCTACCAGTTTTTTTACCAAGGCCTCCACATCCTTTTCCTTGGTATCAGTCCCCCATTCTTCTTCACGGCACGAATGTTTATGCCTTAGAGTTTCACGTTCTCTCCTTTTTCTCTGCTCCAACATTACCCTCATATCACTCGGGGGTAAACTAGTCTCATCTAGTATTTCATGATTAGGGTCTAGGCTTTGAGACATTCTTGTAGACCCAGGATGATGCCTCTCATACATGTGGGGAGGTATGTATGGCTCCCTACCTCCCACCTTTCTCGGGTGAGGCTCCTCGATAGCCTTACCCTTTCCTTTCTCAGCTATTGTGTATTTTTTAGATCGGGGTTTCCTCTTTTCTCCTTCACCGTTCCCCGCCATGGCTTCTGACTAGGGAAAACTGCTTTTCACCGTTTCCTCCGGGACTTTTGTACCCTTATCTGGTACTTTTGTATCCCGCATGCTGAGCTACATTGTTTTTTTCATCTCCAACATCTCCTTGACGAGCATCTGTATTTGCTGATCCTTCTCTGCATGCCGTTGCTCGCTGTCTTAGAGCAACTGTAACAAGCGAGTCATCTCTTTCGTACCCCCAAAATGGGATAACCTTCATGCATGTCCTTCTCCGACATTGGACCGGGGGCTCTCATGCTCCGGAATCTCATGAAAGAGGTTATCGACCCCCTTCGCTACAACAATAGCATCAATGGAGCCTCCGTCCACGTTTCTCCTCTCTAACACATGCCTCCTGATCAAAATTCCTCTGGTGTTCGTCATTCTCACTAGAGTTGGTTGCTTTTATGACTTTTTGTCCAATTTCCCACAAACGGTGCCAAATATTGATGCAAGAAGTTGCAGTCGTCTTTAACCTCGAGCACTAGCTTGTCTTCTTTCCTGAACTCCGATAACTGTAACTGCAAGACAGTGGAAATCTAAGGGGTAAAGCTAGTTTTTTGATAAAAACCCTCCGATATTTAAGTCAGTGAGGATTTTACTTATGTGGGTGGGTGAGAAAAACAACACGAAATTAGAAAGGAATTTCAGAAATGTTTTCTGTGTGTGTTGGGTGTTTCTTTCTCTACTGTAAATGTTCAAATGTTGACAAAATGCTAGAGAGCATACCTGCCATGATCTCCGAATTCAATTATATTGGGACTATGGATTTTCGTACTTGTGGACACCTATCGTTGTGCAGTTAACGTGCCCTAAAAGTCTGCAACGAAAATCGTAGACATGGACATCTTAGTACTATTCTCTGCCAAGTGTGCTCTGAGACCCCGATCATAGTTTTTCCGAGATGAAACCATCAGAATCCCTGATACGGATATCGATCAACTGTTTCTAACAGAGGATACTTAAGAAAGATTCTCTATCCGTTGGCCTCGAATGGATTATCCGAGATCACAATACTATTACAAATGATGCAAAGGGAGGTCTCGATACGACACCGTATTCGGAGATTTTATGAAAGGGGACCATATCTGTATGACGGACCTGGATCTTTGGATTAGACTTTAATAAAAATAGCCAAATAATTTATATTATTTAACACTACAAATTAATATATTTAAAACAGTTTTTAATTTGTATATGAAATTGTATACTATATCTAAATCGAATAATAAATTGACATATTTATTAATTTTAAAAATTAGTTTATGGCATAGTGGCAAATGGGCCGGGTTTGGATTTAAAAATACCCCTCTTGTGTGACAAAAGGATTGAGCCGTGACAAACGAGTCGTGCTAAGTTTGAGCCGTGCGCTTACCTTCTCAACCCAGCACAGCCATCAATCATGTTGGAGAGGGCCTTATTGTTTTTTGTTCACAAATCAAACTGAACTAGGGTTTTACCAGTCATAAACTGTCCCGGGGCCCATTTGCCACCTCGACCGGTAAGGGATAACTAGGCGTAATTTATTCAATGGTCAGACTCGTAACACATTTTAATTACGTTATTAACCCCTTAAGATTCCATTTTTTTTCCTTGTCCAAATGTAATTTTATTATTCCCTCGTCACCCTTCCAGTCTTGCTCCATAGGCGCGGTGAGTCTCTCTGTCTTCCTCTTCTCTCATTATACTTGGTGAAGCGCTGAACGAATACTCCAAACGACAGAATCGTCGCCACAAACAAGGAGCGAACGACAATGTCGTTTCTCAGATCACCACCGGCCGACTCCTGGGACTGCAACTTCATGCTACCGGGTCCACCTAGCCGCAACAACTTCGGATCCGCAGATTTGAGCCCCTCCGGTCTATTAGCCTTCGCTTCAGGCTCATCAATCGCAATTATCGATTCACGCTCCCTCCAGCTAATTTCCACAATTCCTCTTCCGCCAACGACGGCAGCCAACTCCACCGCGTCTCTCTCACCGTTCATCACCGCCGTCCAGTGGATCCCTCTTTCTCTTCGTTGCGATCTCCTCTCTACCGAGCCCTCCACCTCCCACCTCTTCCTCGCGGCAGCCGACCGACATGGCCGAATTGCTCTCCTTGACTTCCGCCTCCGTTCCGTCGTCCTCTGGATTTACCCCGACTCTAATCCGAAGCTCGGCATACAGGACCTCTGCTGGATCATATCCAAACCGGATTCCTACGTCCTCGCCGCGATCAATGGCCCCTCCGTGCTCTCCCTGTACAATACAACCACTTCCGCTTCATGCATATGGAAATACGACGCGTCACCTGAATATCTCTCATGTATCCGTCGTGATCCTTTTGATTCACGCCATTTCTGCGTTATTGGTTTAAAAGGATTTTTGTTATCGGTCAAAGTGTTAGGTGAGAAAGAAGATGAAATCGCTATCAAAGAGTTGCATATTAGAACGGATTGTTCGGAATTGCTGAAGCTGGAGAAGGAATTGAGTGCCGGCGCCTCTACCTCGTCGCCTGCTTCAGGGTTGTTTCCGCTTTATATGGTGAAATTTACGTTTTCCCCACAGTGGAGGCACATTATATTCGTAACTTTTCCAAGGGAATTAGTTGTATTTGATTTGCAGTATGAAACAACACTTTTTGCCGCCGCCTTGCCACGAGGCTGTGCCAAGTTTCTAGATGTGTTGCCCGATCCAAATAATGACTTGCTTTATTGTGCTCATCTTGATGGGAGGCTCAGCATTTGGCGGCGGAAAGAGTACTATTTCAGCTCACTTGAATTCTTTTTCCATTATTTCATCTCATCGAATTTGAAAGTTTATACATGATTGTTTGTGCATTTATAACATACTTTTATTTGTAAAAAGTTGCATCAAGTAGTGAAGTTAATTAAATCTGGCAAGAAATGCCATAGTACAGTATGGAGTGGAATGTATGTGTATGTTTAGTACGATACAAGGCTGGCCACTAATAAGTGTTTAAACGTTGTCCCAGAAGTTGGTACTGTGCACTGAACATTGGGGTTTCTGGGAACCTAGATATCCAGAGTGGGTTCTTGTGCCAGAGAGAAATTGGTGTAGGTATGACATTATTGTTGATAAGTTATTCTGGGTTTTTTGAGCTTTCTTAAGACTTTTCATGTCTGCATTAGTGTGGGAAAGTAAGACTTCATACTTTCTGTAACATTGTGTGTTTGGAATATTAACTTGTGCTTTTGCTTTAGTGAGTTTTGGAAATTCTAGGACATGCTTATATGAAATTTCTTTTCTATGTTTTTTTGTTTGTGTTCTATTCTTTATTCCTTCCCTTTTTTGCCATTGTGCATTTATTTTCGAGTGCGCTTACTAAAATGAATTTTGAGTTAGATTTTTGAATATCTAAGTTTTCTTTTTGATACGTGTTGTTTCATTAATTACTTTTTACAGTTAAAAACAATTCTAGGGATAGACCTTACTACCAACTTTTTATTGAACTAACAATAGCTAGGGCTATTGATTCAAGTAGTAGAAGTTTATGAAAGGTTTAGAAAGCCGGCTTATCCAATTTTATTGCATGGAGTTGCATAAGTTTGATTTGAATTCAAAAATGTTTGTCAATTCTTAAGAGGTGGAATTATTGTGACACTCAATGTTTGTATTATTTGTTAAATGATGGAGCTGACTCTTCAACTACTTCGATTAGCAACTGAAATTTTCTTCTTCTAAGTGAAATTTTTGTTTTACATCCTTGTATGCTCTCTGCTGCAACAAAATGCTCCGAGTACTATTAAATTTCTTAACACTTCTCATATATATGTCTGTGGATTGTTTTATCATTCTCACTAGGGATGTGGGCCGTAATGATGTTTAAACAAAAATTCCTTTGTGGCCTTAAGAGGATATACTTATTCACATATTATTGCAGAGGAGAACAGGTGCATGTAATGTGTACTATGGAAGAGTTGATGCCCTTAATTGGTATGTCGGTCCCTTCTCCTTCAATTCTTACTGTTGTAGCCGGACAATCAGAGTCTACCTTTCAGAATGTTGCCAAGCTTTATTCAGATGCACCTCATTCGCCTTTGGCCAGTGTGGACATTGACAATCCTTTTGATGTTTTGGATGATACACGTCTTTGTTCAAAGACACATCTAATTTCCATTTCTGATGATGGAAAAATATGGAACTGGCTCTTGACTGCTGAAGGAGCTGGAGAGTCTCAAAAGGATGTCACAAACTCTAATATGGATGCTGTTGTGACAGAAGTTGCACTTCTGGGGACCAATACTAACAGTATGGCTTCTTCTAGTGATGGACTTGTACCAGAAGGAGGTAAGCAACTAAAACCTGTGAATGGCAATGGAAGCCGCCCATCAAACTCCATCTCCAGTCTGCCAGATTTGTCATTTAAGGTTTGTGAATAAACATTTCCTTGGAAATTATTGTTGTATAATATTTGTATACAACCTCCCTTATATTAAGTACTAGTTTCAAGTTTTCTTTCGTCTTGACATGTCCACTGTGACTTAAGGATTCTTGTAGCACTGCCTCAATTAATTACTTTTGACCTGTCAAGTTCTTTGTACTTTTTGACATTCATGTGGAAGTCTGTTAATTATGCAAATATTAACATTAGTATGAACGGAGTTCATCTTTGGAATAAATCGCTTTTAGTCAGCATTCATAAATTGTTCCATTATCATATATTGGCTGGTAATTTTCCTGTTTGTCTCTTTTTTGGCACCTCAGCTTCCTGTTAGAATAGCTCAACCATAGACTACATGTGCACTAGCATCTGGCTCCCATTGTCATGATGGTGCTTGACCTCCTTAAGACTGATACTTATATGTTTATTCGTCTGGGACTCAGAGAGAAAGGAAAACGTATTAAATTATGATCAAAATCATCCATGATTCATGAAGTCATTGCTTATATTGAACTTCTATGAAGTGGATATAGATGTAGGGATTCCAATAGAATGCCATCTGACTGTTGAGGTTGTCACTTTAAATGAAATATTCTTAATCTAGTACAGTGTTGCCTGGTTCTTATGAGTTTCTTTTCTTATTTGTCAAAGGTGCATCCAAACATATAGGTTAACACTTTATTTGCTTTTGTTGGTCATACATTATTAGTTGTGAATAGAAGCGTGCTTCATTTTACAAGTTACTGGGAATATCCCATCGGTACTTTAAACGTTCCCAATCACTCATGCAGGTCAGCTTAGTTGGACAGCTTCAAATTCTTTCTTCAACAGTGACTATGTTGGCCGTACCAGCCCCTTCTTTAACAGCTACTTTGGCCCGTTAGTTTCATCTTGCCATTGATTTACTGTATCTGTTGAGTTTTTTTATCTTCAGTAGATGTATTATCAATTCATCATTATGATACGAATTGTAAGAATCGTTGGTTAATGAGATAATACTATGTCAAGGTGGGGGAAACCATCCTGCTGTTGCTGTTCCACTTGTTGCTTTGGGAACCCAAAGTGGGACAATTGATGTTGTTGATGTTTCTGCCAATGCTGTTGCTGCAAGTTTTTCTGTTCATACTGGTACTGTCAGGGGATTACGATGGCTTGGAAATTCTAGACTGGTTTCATTTTCTTACAGTCAGGTATTTGCCATTCAGGTTTGAAATTTTTTTCACTTACTTAAAAATCAATTAGGAAACGATCACCAATGGTCTTTCTCCTTGCTTTTGCTCGCTTGAAATCGGAAATCTGTAATTGGTGATCTTTATTAAAAAATCATTATTTAATCTGTACTCTTGTGGAATCAGGTAAATGAGAAGACCGGAGGTTACATTAACAGGCTTGTGGTTACCTGCCTTAGAAGTGGGCTCAATAGAGCATTTCGGATTTTACAAAAGCCTGAACGTGCACCTATAAGAGCATTAAGGGCTTCTTCTTCTGGAAGGTTCTATCCTCACCTCCTTTCTCGTGTTAATTGTTATGTACGTTATACGCTTCAAAGTATTATCACTTTTTCATGGCTGTCTGAATGCTTTGTGACGGTATCATATTTTTCTCTCCGTATTGTTTTGTTATAGATATAGACACAATGTGTATGACCTTGTCTTTTGTAGCTTTGCCATATAAACGTATTTGCACTCTATAGGCTAGAATCTTGCATTTGTCTTTCTTTTGAAATTATATTTTATGCAATTATAATATTCATTATATGCTTGACTGTATATCTGTCTCTTTGTGTGTATGCTGTTTAACATTTTTGTCCCTGTGCAAGTTTGTGTGAGAATACAAATTTGATGAGGTCATTTTAACTTATTGTCATGTTAATAACCTGCTTATTGCTGCTGGGAATCTATGAGAGTGAAATTTATCTGCTTTTTATGACTTAATTGCTCACTTCAGCCTAGGGTTGATGGGGAGGCTTTTGTGGCTTAAGGAGTTCATATTTGTTAGATTGAGGAAAAAACATGGAATCCCTACTCATTTTGACTATCGGAAATTGTGATTCCTTTTGAACTCTTGTTTGATTTGGTGAAAGGTAAAATTGTTGAAAGTAGGTTCTCTATGCAAGATCTAATTCTTTGAAAATGAGATTATTTGAGCAAGGTGTAAATGTTAATGTTGTTGGAAGTGTAACAGCTACACACTATATAATTGCATCACTAAAAGATTGTAATAATTGTTGGTGATTATTTTATTAGAGTTTGAGAATTTGGGATGAAGAATGTGCCCTTGGGCTGTTGGAAATTGGCTACAGTAGTAAAGTGGAGTAAGTAGATGTGTATCTTATGCTCTAAAGTTCTAAACTTATTATCAAAAGAAAAGTGGGGTAGAATGTGGATATTTCCTGCAGAATAATAGATATTAAGAAAGCATGAGTGATAATCAGTAGTGGAATTATGAGTCTGAGGACGAGGGAAACCCTGAGAAAAATGTCATTCTTAAAACTTTATATGGTTAACATTTGGTTTTAATTAAATCTTGGTTGAACTCGAGTTTGTTATAACTTGTTAAAAGATATTCGGAGATAATTTTGATGATATTTTAACTTATTTTCTCATGCTAAGTTGAAATACTGATATGTTTAGGTGGGATGTCACTTTCTTTTAGTAGCCTTCTTTATACCATTTTCTTGTGTAACTTTATGCTCTCTTTTGACTTTCATGATTGGATGAGTAACTTGTGCTAAGACTATTTCTTGTGGTTGAAATAAACTTTCAGGTATCTTCTAATTCTGTTTCGTGATGCTCCTGTAGAGGTTTGGGCAATGACAAAAAATCCCATCATGGTAATATGGTTGATGCCTGCTCTCTTCCCTATTCCTTGCTTTAAATAATTTGATTAATTCGAAAATATTATGTAGGTGTCTGTCAATTAGCTTATACAAATGTTAACTCCTGTTATTTACAAAAATTTATCTACTTAAGGCTAGTTTGTTTTTTATTTGAATTCTGAATATATGTGTATAGATAAATCTGAATGATTGTGAATAATATGTTTGCTTTTAATTGATCAGGGCTGAATATAGATATCTGAAAATTAGTGTTTTAACATAGTAGTATCCTTATAAATAATTAGATAAACTCTATATATTGGGAAATAAATAAAATTTATAAGGATATTTTTAAAATTACAATTAGATAAATTTATTCCGACTTAAGACTTCAGTGTTAAGTTAAAAATTTTAATTTCATTTTATTTAGACATAATTACTAAGTTTTCAATGTTAGGTTGAAAAATAAACACTTTAAAACATTTGAATAATTGAAACTGAATTTTATTCATATTTAAGACAAAAAAAATTAGGCACTTTGTGATTTAATGTATGTCATGTATGAGAGATAATAATATAAGCTCAACATAATTGCCGTTGATGTTTGCCAACTATTTATGTTTGGGTGGGTCTCTTTGCACCCTAAAAATTTACCATTTTAATAAAATATTTACTACAAAACTATTGATAGTGTAATTTACTAATAAGAACAATTTGAAATAAGTAAATAGAATATACTACTCTTTTTATACGCATCTGCCAAATGCCTATTTAATGTACAATTATGTTGCCTCAAATCTTAAAACTTTCCTCTTTAACATAAAATAAAAATAAAATTAAAAAGAGTAAAAATTAGTTATTCAATTATATTACGCATTTTTAATAGTTTACCTATTAAAAAATGCTGATTCCACAAGGCACAAATTCACAAACACAAGTAATAATACCTAAAGTCAGTTATCTTAATAAAATGTTAAAATGCAATCTACAATATAATCGAATTACTCGTTATTTACGTATTAAAAGGGACTAACAGCTTCCTGATTATCTTGTAGCTCTAATTTGATGGAAGCAGAAGTCAGTCCTATTTATTGTAGAATAAAACTAACGAAACATTTGCATACCTCCATGTAGCTTAGATCACTAGCACTTCCATTCACGGTATTGGAATGGACTCTTCCAACAGTTCCACGACCAAGTCAAAATGGTCCCTCTAGGCAATCATCCTTGTCTTCTAAAGACCGTACAGCCATGGCTACAGATGGAGTGTCTTCCCCAACAAAAGCATCTTCATCAGATTCTAGTGAGTTTCTTTACTTGTTAGGCTTACATGCATATGCCATTGATTGGTTCTTTTCAAAAAATATATGTATGGACCAGTGGCTGGTGTAAGATTGTGGCTTCTTCTTGGATATTTTAAGTTGATTGAACATAAAGAACCTTTTTCTCTGCAGAGGGTGGGAGCTCTGATGGATCTCAAGATGACAATTCAGAAAGTTTTGCATTTGCACTAGCAAATGGTGCACTTGGGGTCTTTGAGGTTCATGGGCGAAGGATACGAGACTTTAGGTATTATAACTTTTTCTTGTGGATTTGTGCTTTGTCGAATCAGCATTTTTAATAGGTAAATAATTAGTTATTCGATTATACTGTAGATTGCATTTTAGTCATTGGTAATGCCTGTTATGTCATCACCTTGGTGCTAGTTGATTTTCAGTTAAGAGTATAGGACTAGGGAATTTAATTTATCTTTAAACTTTAGTATTTCTGAGTAGATCTTTTGTGAATTATTTTCCGTCATATTCTTGTGTTGGCCACCTATATTTGTTCTTTCTTGATGCTAATTGCATTGTGATTCACATCACATGATTATTTAATTGTTAACACCTGATAAATGCAATCAGTTTTACAGAAGCTAGTACATATATCATTGGCTGTATTCTTGTTTCTTACAATTCTGCAGTTTTCTGTAAAATGAAAAGAGAGATCAAGAATGATATTGCATGAGAAAATATATAACTCCTTTAGGATTGTATTTCTTGTTTAGTACAACACCTTTCTCTCTTCCTGAAAAAGCAATAAACTTTTGAACGACAATAACTTTGAGGTATATCATTAGTGATTTGAATTATTCTATGTTTCATAATTGTCAAGTTTATGGGTACAATATGGTTATTTGTCGCACTAAGGCTGTGTGTTTCTTTTCTGTAGACCAAAATGGCCTTCTTCCTCATTCGTTTCATCTGATGGATTAATTACAGCCATGGCCTATCGCTTGCCTCATGTTGTATGTTTCTTATATTTCCAATATAATGTCATCTGATTGGCAGTTTGGATCTTCCAAGTTTTCTGTCTTGATGAGCTTTGATTTTGTAATATCTAGGTTATGGGGGACAGATCTGGAAACATACGATGGTGGGATGTAACAACTGGACATTCTTCCTCATTTAATACTCATAGAGAAGGAATCCGGAGAATCAAATTCTCACCCGTTGTTGCTGGAGACCGCAGTCGAGGGCGTATTGCTGTACTTTTTTATGATAACACATTTTCTGTATTTGATCTTGTAAGTTGGAGATTAACTCTTCTTGTTATCTTGTATAATGATAGAAAGAAAAATAATTATAAATAAATAAATAATACTGCTGTTTCTTCTATCTGCCAACTCCTTTTGTTATCCATCTATATAACTTTTGTTGTAAGGTTAAGTATTGGTAGAATGTGCAGAGAACATCATTTCCTATTCACGTTACTGGAAATATGAAAAAATTAAGCATGCAGATTCTACATGTACTACTTTATAAAGAACATTGACTGTACTTTTTGTTTTATGACACTACCAAATATTTTGTTTTATGATTTTCACTCTATATATTTTTCTTTTGCAGGATTCACAAGACCCATTAGCCAATTCCCTTTTACAACCTCAATTTCCTGGAACTCTTGTGCTGGAGCTTGATTGGTTGCCTTCAAGAACTGATAAAAACGACCCATTAGTGTTATGCATAGCTGGAGCTGACAGTAGCTTCCGCCTTATTGAGGTTAATATGTGAGTCCCCATTTGCTTTTGAGTTTCTTATTTTTTTTATGTTACTTTTTTTTATAAGCATTGAGGATATTAAAGGTAACTGTTTATATATCTTGAATAATTATTGCGCCAATATATTTTTGCAATCTGGTTGGATGTTTAGATCGGCTCTGATTATAATGGATGGTGGATTTTGTGTTAGCTGACGAAAAGACTGGTTTTTGGTTGCTAATGTTTAGCTAGGTGTCTTACCTTTAGTACTTGTTTTGTATTGCTAATTCGTGTTTTAGCTTTCTTTTTGGGCTTTGGCCTCTTAAGGATTTTGAAGACACTTCTCTTTTCTTTATAAATTTTAATTGGGAAGGGTCTTGGGTTAATACTTTTTAGCGTTACTTTCATTTTTTTGGAAATTTTAGCCTGGGTATACTGTTGGTGGAATAGATCTTATCATTTTGATTTGTATTGTCGATAAGTAGCTTCTATAGGCTGTTTTTATTGCCATGTGGACCTTTGGTTCATTTTTGTAACTTCTTCCCTTTCATCCAGACTTATTTTGTTTGTTAGTGTTGAAAGCTAAAGAATATGAAAATAGTGTTTTCTTGATTAATTGAATAGGTTACAACAGCCCATTACATACACAAACTGTATCCTAAGTGTGGTAACCATATCTCCATATAATAGGAAATAAATCTCCTGAAATCACGGTTTCCTAACTCAACACTCCCCCTCAAGTTGGTGCATGGATATCCTTCATTCCAAGCTAGCTAACAATATCCTGAAATATTGTGTTTGGCAGCACTTTTGTGAGTATATCTGATAATTGATCCTTGAGTACATATCAGGCCACTATCAAGTTTTTCTTTGATAAAATGTCTATCAACTTCAATGTGCTTCATTTGATTGTGTTGCACGGGATTATGAGTAATGCTGATGGCCAATTTGTTGTCGTAGTACAATCTCATTGGGCTTCCCGTTTTATCTTCAAATCATCAAGAATTATCTTTAAACATAATAGTTCACATATTCCCAATGCGATTGATCGAAACTCTCTCTGCACTTGATCTTGCTACAGCATTTTACATCTTACTTCTCCTTGATACAAGATTCCCACCTAAGAAGATACAATATGCTGATGTTGATCTTCTGTCTACCAAAGACCCTGCATAATCAGCATCGGTATATTCCTCTAGTGTCGTGATCTCTCCATTCTTCAATAAAATACCTCTTTGAAGGTTGCCCTTAAAGTACTGCAAAATTCAGTGAACTACCTAGAGATGTGTGTCTCTTTCGGATTTTGCATAAATCTACTAGCCACACTCACAACAAAGGCTATATCTGGTCTTGTATGAGCTAAATAGATCAGCCTCCCAACTAGCCTTTGATAAGAACCTTTGTCCACTTCAGGATTCTCTGGATCATCACACAGTCCGTGATTGAATTCAATAGGTGTGTCAAGCGGTTTGCATCCCAACTTCCCATTTCTTCTAGTAAATCAAATGCATACTTTTGCCGAGAAATAAAGATCCCCTATTTCATTTCGAATGAGCAACTTGTATACCTAGAAAATACTTCAATCTCCCAAGTTCCTTGTTCTCAAATTCTTCCAGAAGTCATTGCTTTAAATTGACCATCTCTTCCAGATCATTACCTGTTTCTATAATATCAACTACATATACCAACAGGGCTGTCAATCCCCTGAACCAGAGTGTCACAAATAATGAATGATCACCTTGACTCTGTTTATATCACAAGGTAGTCATCACTTTAGTGAATCTTCCAAACCAAGGTCTTGGTGATTGTTTGAGTCCGTAGAGAGATTTTTTCAACTTACACACCATTCCTTCTTTAGATTCGAAGCTAGGAGGATCTTTCATGTAAATTTCTTCTTCTAGGTCATTGTGAAGGAATGCGTTTTTTACATCAAACTGTTATAGATTCCAACCAAAGTTTGTAGCCAGAGATAAAAGAACCTGTACTATATTCATCTTTGCATTAAGAACAAATGTCTCGAGATAGTCAGTACCATAGGTTTCAGTGTACCATTTAGCAACTAGCCATGCCTTGTATCTTTCCATAGAGTTATCTGATTTATTCTTCATTGTGAATACCCATGTACATCCAACTGGTTTCTTTCTTTTTGGTAATTTAATCAACTTCCATGTTTCATTTTATGTCAGAGCTTCCATCTCCACTTTCATAGCATCCTTCCACTTCTTGTCCCCTAATGCCTCAAATAGATTTTCTTGGAATGGAAATTGTGTGAAGGTTGTTTAAGAGATCTCTACGGCTTTGGAAAAGGTTTTGGTAAGTCATGAATAGATAATGTAGGAATGACTTCAGGAATCTGAATAGTAGCATAAAGAAGAGGTTGTACCTGTAATGATCGAGGGACTGGAATTTTCTTCCTGAAATAAACTTGAAGCGGTTGAATAGTTGACTCAGGTGTTGGCTCAGTAGGCTAAGTAGTGACTCAGGTGTGGTTTTAACAGACGCAGATTGACTGGGCTGAACGGTTGACTCAGGTGTGGTTTCAACAAACATACATTGATTGGGAAAATCAAGAAGAAACATCTTTTTTGGTCTATCTGTACACAAGGTATCCCCCTGAAGATAGAAGTGTTAGAACAAGGACTCATGTTCGACAAACATAATGTCTGCAGAGACAAAAAATTTCCTGGTAGAAGGATGGTAGCACTTGTACCCTTTTTGTGTACAAGATTATCAAATGAAAATGCACCTATGAGCACGTGGATCAAGTTTTCCCCTAATTTGAGAATGAAAATGAACGAAGGCAACACTTACAAAAATTCCTCGAATAAGATTGTTAGAAGCGTTGAATTGGGAAAAAATTGTGAGAAATTCAATTGGAGTTTTAAAGGAAAGAACCCGAGTTGGAATTCTATTAATGAGATGAGTAGCGGTCAAGACAACTTCTCCCTAATATCGTTTATGGACACTTTGTGAAATAATAAGGCTCTTGTGATATGCAGAAGATGACCATTTTTACATGCAGCCACTCCATTTTGTTGTGGGGTGCTAACATAAGAGGATTCATGAATGATTCCTTCTTTTTGAAAAAATAAAGAGAGAATTTGTTTGAAATAGTCCTTAGCATTGTCTGAACGAAAACGCTTAATTCTTACATCAAATTTTGTTTTGACCATGTTATAAAAATTGCGAAAAACAGAGCTGACATCAAATTTATTTCTCAAGAGATAAATCTAGGTTGCTCGAGCATGATTATCAATAAACAAAACAAACCACCTGGCATGAGAAATACTCGGAATTGTAGATGGTCCCCAAATATTACTATGAATGAGAGACAAAGGATTGATTGTTCTTTTATTGCTTATTGTAAAAGAATTTTTGTGTTTGGCAAGTTCATAATCATTAGAATGAAAAGACTCAAAAGAAGACTCTTTAAATAACGAAGCGAACATCAATTTAAGAACATTAAAGGATGGATGACCTAGACGATGATAAAGCCAAATTTTATTTTGCCTTGACATAACAGCCTCAGAAAGAAAGATGTAGAAAGGGAATTATCCCTTTAATTTTCCAAATAGTAAAGACCATCCTTCTCCCTACCACATCCAATCCTCCTTGTGTCTGTTCCTGAAATACGCAATGTGAAAGAAAAAACTTGACACTGCACTTAGAATCTGTGATGAGCTTTTCAACGGAAATAAGATTTGTAAATAATTTTGGGAATTGAAGGACGTTTTTTAGTGTATGAGAATCATTAATATAAATATCTCCCTACCGGCTACGGTGATAATGGACCCATCAGCTATAGTTTTTCCTATAACTAGAACAAGATGAATAGTAGAAAAACAACTTGAAAGAACAAGTCATGTGGTCTATGGCTCCTGATTGTATTACCAACCTACCTATTTGTAGAAATTTTTTCTGAGACATTAGCAGCACACAAGGAAGAAGAAATACCTGAAAGTGCTAGAGAATTTGTAACTTCTTCCCTTCATTCAAACTTTTTTTGTTTGTTTGCAAAAATATTTTTTTTTTCCAAGTAACTGTTTATTACTGCTACTTGGGGTAGAACATCTTCATTTTCCTATAGCTCTATCAAACATTGGAGAAAAAGGTCTCATCTATATCTATACTTGCTGTTGATGATTAGCTTTAAATAATATGATACCTATTCTTGTTTTCTAGATGTACTTTAACAAAATGGAGTAAAAGGTCTCAACGATATGTCTACCGCTGTCAATGATTGGCTTTTAAATGATACAATACCTATTCTTGTTTTCTAGATATACTTTAAAAAATTGGAGAAAAAGGTTTCAACTGTTGCACTTGCTATTTTTCTTTTGGTTATTTTCCTTATTAAGTAATCTTGTTTGTTCCATGCAGAAGTGAGAAAAAAGTTGGCTACGCGTCCCAGCCCCAAGTTATGAAGTGGAGATTCCGTCCTATGCCTTTATGCTTACCCATATTACTTCCTACACCGCATGCACTGGTAACAATTATTCTTTTCTCTGCACTCACTTTCTGTTTCAGCATAGTAAAATAATTTTTATTCATTCCTGTTCCAATTTGGTCCTTATTGATGATCCATCTATGTTGCACTGAACAGCATCTAGGTAGGTGATTACCTTTCTTAAAGGTGGATAATAAAAAATTAACAACAAATATTTTAGCTGAAGCAAAGTAGGATATTTAGAGGAAATTATCGGCGTAACCCAATATACAAAGAAAATGAAAAAGGAAGGAGGGCATTCAAAGAAAGTTGTGGCTCTCCTGTGCTACTGAGTATTGAACTTAATCCTACCTAATTATCATCTAGAGTAGATGGTGAGCATGCAGAATTGTTTTTGAAAAATTCGAATGATTTTAAGTTCTAAAGAGAATACTGCTTCATCTCATCTAAATGAGCTTTAAGAAATTCATTAGGGATGCTTTTCTAGTGACTTGCTAATCTACCATTGTTTATGTGGTATAGGCATTGCGGATGATTTTGCAGTTGGGTGTGAAGCCCTCTTGGTTTAATACTTGTAGCACAACAATAAAGAAGAGGCCTCATTTAATTCCTGGAACCCCTTCGTCCATGAAGGATCTTCGCAGTCACATGATTGGTTTCCCTTCTATTGGTGACTCAGTAGTGCCAGAGATGCTTCTCAAAGTATTAGAGCCTTATCGAAAAGAAGGTGTGTTTCTGCTTCCCATGATTGTTTCTATTTTGAAAGGATTTGTCTTAGTCATTAGAATATTTTATTTTCTTTCCTGTTGCTGATATTTTATTGCCTCAGGCTGCTTAGTTGATGATGAGATGGCACAACTTTATGCTACTGTAGTCAATAAAGGTTGTGCTGCTAGGTTTGCCTTTGCTGCAGCAATCTTTGGTGAAACCTCTGAAGCACTTTTCTGGTTACAATTACCTCGTGCTCTTAATCATTTGATGTGTAAATTAAAGAGGTCTCCACAAAAGGCTCCCCACCCTGCCTCTAGTTCAGAGCTTGAAGATTCAGCTATGCTAAGTAGGATTACTTCAAAGGGAAAGTCAACACCAGGAGCTGAGAAAAGGGATTCATTGGTAAGTCAATGTTTCAACCATTTATGGATTGCTCTGGAAATTTTCAGTTCAGTTGCTGTTTTCTTATATCTCTTGTTCCTCAAATTCCATGTTTTAGACATTGATAAAGCTAATTGTTTCTTCTTCGCTATTCTACATTGGACTTTGTTGTTAGCAGAGTCAAGGTCAACTTAGATTAATGGCTTTTGGACAAGAAGAGTTGTGGGAAACTGCTGCTGAACGTATTCCTTGGCATGAGAAATTGGAGGGAGAAGAGGCTATTCAGAACCGTGTACACGAGTAAGTTATCCAGATTAATCTTGCTAGTTTATTCTTGTTGAGTTCATGTGATTCATTTGTTTGTTTAGTTGCTAATATGTTGAAACCTAACGGATATAGGCTTTACCCTAGCTCCATCTTTCAGGACTTAACTGGAGATAATAGTATAGGATGGGATTAACTGGAGGGAAATGTCCTGGTAGTGATTGGTGGGTATATATTCAATATGATCTCAACTTTAGTCTACAGTTATGTTGTGTACCCAAATCATCCAGTCAGTCGGTAAACTTATTTTTTGTTGTATGGTACAAGAAATACTGATATACCAGAAAACAATGTCGAAGTTTCAAATCAAAGTATATGGACATGATAAACTATGCAGGCCTCTGACCATGTAAACCATTTGATTAAGTAAAGACCTGGCTATGCCAATCTCTTAATCAAGTTCAAGCACGACTAGTATTTAACTTACTTCATACAGTTTCCGTTGGCTGACTATCTTGCAAAATTTAAATTGTTCCTTGACACATATGGAATCTGTTGGGCTTTGTCTTTAACCTGGCTGCAACCCACTTCTTGGAACTAGAGAGAAATCTAGTTTATACTAGAATAGCTTTATGATTTTGATGAGGCCAAGGATTTGGTAAATCCTATGGTATATCTGAGTCCTTTGCAATAATGTTTTAAAACTTCTCTTAAGTTTGTTATCCCTTTGAATGGACTCAGTATATCAGTGTCCCTAGCCCAGGCTCTTTCACTTATAGGATGTTCTAGGAGGTTATAATTGTACATATTTTATGTGGCAGGCTTGTGTCAGTTGGAAACTTAGAAGCAGCAGTGAGTTTATTGCTTTCCACTTCTCCAGATAGTCCTTACTTCTTTGCAAATGCTCTACGTGCTGTTGCTCTTTCTTCGGCTGTGTCAACGTCTCTTCTTGAACTTGCAGTAAAGGTGAGCACTGAACAGGAAATGCTTTTGTTTAACTTGAAAACTGGTTAACCTGCATGTTTATGTTGGCTTCTTATGACTATATGATCATCTAGGTTGTTGCAGCCAATATGGTCAGGAATGACACGTCATTGTCTGGCACTCATCTTCTTTGTGCTGTTGGAAGGCATCAAGAGGCTTGTTCACAGGTTTCTCTTTGACATATATTCCATAGAAACTTTCATACCTTTCCTGTTGAGCTCTTGAACTTTGATCTCTCTAGTCAAGGACTTCCCATTCCTCGTTTGTTTGCTTTATTCACTGCTTGGAATAAAATTCACGAGAAGTGAGGATACTGCTAATGGTATTTCTGTATTGGACATTAGCTTGGCCCCCTTCTCTGTATGTTCTGTTGCACACTATGAAGGATGACTGCACCAACAAAAAAATTGAAAAATGAATGAGCATATGTAGGTTCAAGCTGAACTTGGGAACACATATTGCAGTTTACCCTAGTTTTTTTCAGAGTTTCTGGATTTATTTTCATATTGTCATTCACCTTTAGAACTTTAGAAGGGAGATTGAGTTCTGCTGATTTATTGTGTTTTGAGTTTTGACAATTATTTGGGATGAAAGGGTTAAGTTATGATGATGGGTTGTGTTAAAAATAATAAATTGGTTTATTAGCTGCATATTAAATTTTGTACAAACCATGTAGGCAGAAACTAAAATTAACTAGGAAATACTAATCTTAGTTAGAAAAGAAATTTAATTAATGACCCTAGTACTCTTTTAAGAAGAAATATAGTTAGAAAACTTTCCTATTATAATTTCAGTGGGTTGTTTTCAGTTTACAATATATAAGCTGGAAATTTAATGAAATGGGTCTGAAGATGAGATATACAATCTTTTCTTTTTTTGCTGTTGTTGGGGAGGAGTGAGTGGGTTGTTGGCAGAATAGCATATGCAGGCATGAGAACATAAGGCATGTCCACTGATTTCGTTAAGATACACAGAAGTTGGTGGAACTTTTGACAATAAGTAGAATTGATATTGCTTTTAGTTAGATTCATTTTGTTTTTCTTCTCTTATCTAGCTGATGAAGGGTGATAAAACTTGAGGTGGTTTATAATATGATCAGAGATCATCCATCTTTTGGTGATACGTTACAAGGATCCAAACCCCTGTGCTTTCACTAGCTGATCAAATTAGAAAAAATATGGGGAAAGTGTTCATCACTCCAAGCTGCACTGTTAGGCTGATAGCAGGTTCATCTGTATGAAGATGTACCTATCCTGAGTTTGGAAATTGCTTTATGAGTTGGGTACTAATAGAAAGAGAATGATACTCTGAACAACATTAGACATGAAGAACTGGTCAACCTAGTGTGCTTACTTTTGCTGTACTAATTGTTCTGCAGTTGCAAGATGCTGGATGCTGGACTGATGCTGCAACTTTAGCTGCCACACATTTGAAGGGATCTGATTATGCAAGGTCTCCAATTCTTTAATCATGAAAAACTTTTGAGGTTTCTTTTTTGTGTTACAAATTTTAATATTATCTTCATATTAATTAAGTTCCTTTCCCTGCTGTTTGTTTGTGGTAACCTCAGTTCTCCACAATACTTTTGATCATTGTCTTGCCTCTTTGCCATAACAATTTTTCTTCTTCTTTTATTCATTTATTTTTCTTCTTCCTTTTTATTTATTTATTTTTTTATAATTTGACTCAAACTAAGTCACCCATCCTGCCTAGTTAATACTGCTCATTGTATTCTCAATAAGAGCTGCCTCTGCCTGAGAATATTTTTTTTATCTTCAACATTCCTTGGCTACATTTGTTTCCTGTTAGTTGCTGGAAGTAGTAATCATGGTAGATCTAAGGCCTGACTTTAAAATTATGAGGAAGATAGTAGGTTTTATTATTTTGCCTGTTCTTGATCTGGGTGTAGGGCTTAACTCACCATGGTACTTGAATGAGAAAAATGATGAAAAGAGCCTGTTAGCATAAAATGTTGTCTTGGAAAAATTTATCACCTTTGTGATTCTGCTAAACTCGTTTTTACTTGGTAAAACCAATTTTTCTTAAACCTAAAACAAGAATGCTTTCCCTTTGAGTCACTTGTACATGTTGGGTCTTGAATCTTCTCGCGTTAGACAAAAATATAAAGAACAATTTCTTGGTTTATCTTGTTAATAGTTAATTGAAATTTGGTCTCATTTACTATAGAAACATAAAGATGATGTTAATGCTACTCTTCCTTTCAACTAGGTCAAAAGAAAAGTTTATTCTTGCTGCTTTTGTATTTTACATTTTCTCGATCATTGAGGCTTTAGATTTATATTCTCATTGATTGCTACTTAAATGGCTGTCACTTTATTGACAGGATGGTTAGAGGTTAGATTACCAAGATTTCATGTTTTGTTTTATTACAGGGTCCTGCAAAGGTGGGCTGATCATGTCCTTCATGTTGAACATAATATCTGGAGGTATCACCATTTTTCCTTTTCTGGTCTTTTTATCAAAATCCTTGCTGTATTCTGAGGTTAATAATGGCCAATGCAGGGCTCTTATTTTGTATGTTGCAGCCGGTGCATTGCAAGAGGCACTGGCAGCACTTCGTGGGGCTCAACAACCTGACACAGCTGCAATGTTTATACTTGCTTGTCGTGAAATCTATGCAGAAATTATTGCCAATCCGGAAAATTTGGATGATGAATCTGGGTCGTTGATCAACCATATGCCAGTTAATTTACCTGGGTTGAGCGCAGATAATGAGGATGTTATTGCGGTCGGTGAATATTTTTCTCAATACCAAAGAAAGTTGGTGCATTTGTGCATGGACTCTCAACCATTCTCAGAAATGATCAATTAGTTCAAATCGATATGTAAGAAGTTTTGGCCATATTTGTGGTATCAGTGAAGAAGTGGCGGCTCGTTCATTGGACTAATAAACTTATGGTCAGATGAAGAGAAAACGGGTCTCTGTTAGAAATCGAATCCAATCGAAATGTGGCAGAATGGCTTCTGATGAAGTTTGGTTTAGACATTACGAAAAGATAGCAAATATTGTAGCTCCTTTGCAAAGTATTGGATGCCACACAATTTTCGGGACGGACGTTGTTGGTAGGCGTGGGCAGCAATGTTACTATACATTGATATATACAGTATGAGTGTTAATATACATGCCCTTTCCGGCATATTGATTGTTTCGACTCGAAAAACACAAAAAAAAAACAATGAATCACATTCTTTATGGACAGCCACTAATAGTGGCATTTTTACACAGATTATTTCCTCCCCCCACCCCCCTCCCAATGTTATCAGTCCATTTTCCTCTTCCTAGTCGGTAATTGGGCAATTTCAGCATGTGCAATGTTCTTGTCTCTGTTGGCTGCTTTTAGGTACTCTAAATGGTTGCGTTTTGTAGTTGCTCCTGGCATCAAGCACCTACTAACATATAACATACAAATTGTCTGAGTCTCAGAACCGTCAGGAATTGCATGGATGTAACAACCTTGGTAAATTTCCAAAAACATGATAACATACTCGTTTGTTATATATATGTATATATCTTGTATATGGTTTGGCTACTATGCAGGGACTTAAAAAGTTCCTGCATGCCAGTCATACATAAATGAAACAGTGCACTTTTAAGTTTTTCAAATTAATAGCTTATCATTTAAGTTCACCTCGTAAATTATTTTGAAGTTGGAATGTTTGAAATTGAGTCCTGTATATTTTTTTTCTACGTTTTAAGTACATCTCAAATAATTTCATGTTCAAAATCTAATATTTATATCTATGAGCTTTCATCATATCACAGTCTAATGTTGTTAGGCAATGTAATTTACTTGACAAACATAATTTAATATACAATATTTAATGATGTAATGCAATACCAAACACAATTAAGTGCCTGTTTGGTCCAGTTTTTTTATTGTTTTTTAATCTCTTTTTGTCGAAAACTGTGCCAAACACATTTAAATAAAAAAACTTTTTTGTAAAAAATCTTTTTCAATTTATGAATAAAAAAAATATTTTTAGAAAGATGAGCTTTTTCTCCTCTTCTCATTAAAAATACAGATGAAATATTATTTTTGTTTCTAAAATACCCTTGACATAATTAACGCTCTCTCTACAACATCAACTATTTTCTCTCTCTTCTAGTCACTCTCCCAGTCTTTTCTCTCTCTTACAACATTAACGTTCTCCCAGTCTTTTCCCTCTCTTCCAGTCACTCTCTCTACAACATCAACTCTTTCTCGTCGAAGATCTTCCTTTCTGATAAAATCTTTTGTCTTTTCTTTTCTATTTGGATTTTTGTAAAACCTATAACCTAATTCATTGAACTGTTGATTACTCGATTTTATTTATTGATTTTTTGAATGGATGATGGGTATGTTTGATTTCTAAAAAAATACAGGGAAAAAATATATTGTAATCTTTCTCGTCGATGATTTTCCTCTCCGGTAAAATCTTTTGTCTTTTCTTCTCTATTTGGATTTTTGTAAAACCTAGAATGCAATTCATTAGATTGTTAAATATTTTAGTCTAACAAAGTTAAATACCCTTCATGATAATTTTAATAAAAAAAAAAGATTATTTCAACTGTTATACCAAATAATTTTCTATAAAAAGGCTTTTTATAAATTAATTTACCAAACAGTTTTCAGTTTTAATTTAAAATCTCTTTTTTCTTAAGAGAAGCAAAATCTAGTTTTTAAGCACTTGAAAAACCGTACCAAACAGTCTCTAAATATAACACAATACAATTATTTTCAGTAAAATCTATTTTAATCCATTCATTTAAATAGTCTTAATTTGGTGCACTAAACGCACCCCTCACTGCTAGAACATCAAATAGTGAAACTTTTGTTATAAGAAACCCGATTCATAGTGCTTTTAAGATAGCTGCCATTCACAGAACCTAAACAAATTACTAACCAATTGCCAATGCAATACTTTATAGCCGAAACCGTAAACATCCATGCAGCAACAAAATCAAAGGAAGATTTATATCTATCGTTGAGAAAAATTCATTACAATTATGAATTGCTACCACTAAATAACAAATGTACCGCTTTCCGTCTCCAAAACTTTGAATGAAGTTATTTGGATATAATTTAACACTAAACATTATCTTTAGGCTAAAATAACGCGGCTAACAGAATGGGCACCCTGCAAACCAAATTGGAAGGAAATCTCAGAATTCTTTCGAGAGAAGTAAATCTGCTCACACAGGTCCACTAATGATGTGATGCAACTGCTTCTTTGTTTTTCATTCTCAAATAACGCATTGACCAACTGGGATTTGATCGTATCAGTTTGCTTCTCTAGCAAAGGGATGTAAACAGAATTCACCACCTAGGCGTTCGCTCAGGATAAAACATCCAAGATGCTAGATAGTAGGTTTTATTACTCCGCTGATTTTCCATTTCTCAATAGCAGACCGCAAGGACAACTCAAGAGGTTTCTCCCCAACAAAAAAGACGCCCATCTTTCTTCTTTTCAACGGTTGGGACAAAAGCCAATAAGATGGAGGATACCTGGCAGCTTAATTCCTCATGCACCATTCACCTACCACAAAGCTATAAGAAATACGAACAAAATTAAATTGAGTGATACTAACAGTTTAAATGGTTTTCATCCCATCATTCAGGTTTCCGAGCCAGACAGTAAATAAAGATAGAATTATTGGTATGTCATACCTTTGAAATTCTGTGATAGCAATGAAATAACCGTCTACAACATCGAGCAGATCCAAGCTCCTCATAATCGGCCTTCGTGATGCACATTGCTTCAAACTCAGGACTGGAAGCCAAAAGTGATCCTCCACGCTACACACCTAATATAGGACTGGAAAGCACAATAGTTCACAAATTGGGAAGTGATAGCTTTTAAAGACACTATGGTAGTATTTTTAGATGATGTGAATACTCTTCTTGAGTTGTTATCTTCACAAGATAGTCATCAGGGACTAGAGGCCGTAGCTCCCTTTCTCTGCAATTTGACACAAACTATTTCTTGATGATGTCTCGACATTAATCCTCACATACAGACAGAAAGGTTAGAGCCCACAGTTGTTCAGCAATCGAGGAAATAATGTGCTTCCACCAGTTAATATAATGCTGACCAAAAAGAGAAAAATTAAATTAAAAAATACTTGTATTTCTAAAAATTAATTCTCAGCAATTTCATGAAATTATCTTTCATAGAGTACAGATTGAAGATAAGGTTGACAAGAATTAGCAGCTCTAACAATGCACTCAGCCAGTCCGGCCTCGTTCATTCCTGTAAAAAAAAAGGGTCCAAATTAAGAATCCCACAGGTACACAAACAGAATGCAAAGGAAAGATGACTTTTCTTTATTCTCACTGCACTACAAGACATTCAAACATGCTCACCCCATGCTTTACAAGTTACAATGATAACCGTAAAGAACATTTACATTACTTGTCTGAGATCCATACCCAAATCTGCAGGTTGAAAGATCATGTCTGGGACAAGAAAGTGATCATTTGTGAAATTCTCTTATACAGATAATAATAAATTGTAATTTAGTGTTTACTAAAGTTGAGAAGGTGACTTAATTATCGAAGAAAATAGATTAATACATTTTTTGTCACATAAACTCCCTTTCTGTCCCGAGCCTCCTCTGTAAATTCTGTCTGACCCACATCCTTCTCCATCTCCGATGGTTGAAATAGAGATCCATCACTTGCACTAAGATACCTATTAGCAGCATCAGGGTCTTCAAAAAAGCCGTGTGTGTGTGTGTGTGTGAGACACCATCAGGAAGGACACATGTGCACTGCAAAAAATTGTCCTTCCCACGTTTCCTATAAGATATTTCCAAACACATATATATACTTTATTAGAGACCACAACTGTCAACTCATGAGATACAACGCACATGCATTGCAAGGACAAAAGTTTTTTCTCTTTCAGTTAGTTCGTGCAAATCAAATATGCAAAGTTGAAGGCTGTTCATAAGCATTATTATTGTCAGCCATAATTTGTGAAATCTGTGTGAAATCATTATTATAACTCTATAAAGATTTCACAAATAACCATAACTGCAAACACATAATTAATTTGTGGATACCCATTTGAATTTTGTTGCCAAGAAACCAGAGAGAAATAAAAACAGAGGAAACTAACAACTCAAATAAAGTCTTGTACAAAAAATATACAAAGGTGATTTGATCCTTCTACTCATCTCTGTGGATGACATGATAGTTACAGGAAACAGCAAATCATTCGTTGAAGAAACAATTCAAATGCTGAATAAAACGTTTGCTCTAAAGGACCTAGGGGAACTACACATGTTCTTGGGCGTCGAAGTTAACAAGTGTGGAACATCTCTATTCCTAAACCCAAGCAAATATATTCAAGACATCTTCAACAAACTAAACATGGGAAATTGCAAAGGGGTTAACACACCAATGCCTGTAACCACAAAACTATCGAAATTCAAAAGCAAAACATACCAGAATGCAACATTGTACAGGAGTGTGATTGGCTGCTGACAGTATACAATCATAACACGACCTTTCATCTCTTTTGCAGTAAACTGGTTTAGTCAGTTTATGGCTCTGCCTAAAGAAGAATATTGGACAGCGTGTAAGAGGATTCTGAGGTACCTGAAGGCAAATATCTCTTTTGGACTCGAGTTCCATCAAAACTCCACTCTGGACATTATTGCCTTCATAGATGCTGACTGTGGCTGTGACATAGATGACAGACGATCAGTGAGTGCATACTGTGTCTACTTTGCTAGAAATCTAATATACTAGAGTTCTAGAAAATAAAATATAGAGGCTCGGTCAAGTGCAGAGTCTGAATATAGGGCTATAGCTCTAACCTGTATGGAACTCATGCGGCTTTCTTTTCTGTTGAAAGAACTTGAAGTCAATGTCTCTGATCAACCCATCATCTGGTCAGATAGCATAAGTGATGCAGTCATGGCCTCAAACCCGGTTCAACGTGCCCGAACAAAATATATGGAAATCGATATTCATTTTATAAGAGAAAAAATAACCTCAGGCCAAATTCAAATTCGGTATGTACTCAGCGAACATCAGATTGCTAATTCTTTTACAAAAACTTTTGCTTACAGCAAGTTTGCAGAGTTCAGAACCAAATTGAAAGTTCTTCCATTGCGGTAAATGAAGACGATGAGTTTGAATTCCTGGACGTCGACATCTGGGCCATGAAGCAAATGTCAGTTTCCTCAATAGCAGGCCCTTTAACTTAAGCCTAGTTCCAAGTCCAATAAGATTTTAGATCCATTGCAGCCCAATCATCTCAAACAGTATTCACATGCTTCTTCAACCCTCAGCAGACTGGATATCTCACGTGTGCATAGTGCATTAAATTCAATTGAAATTTTGGAGCTCATAGCTCTACTTTGATGATGATACGTAATGCAAGATTGTATGGCCTAGATTACATCCCAGTTTTCTTCCTTGGAAAGCAAGTATAAGAATGTAAAAATGACATTTTTATAATCGAGGAATACAGATCAATGAAACAATAGCTTTCTCCCATTTCTTTACAGGCCAGGTCACGCTCGCCGCGTGACTCCCCATTATGAGGCCGCCACCGTTATCAAGGACTACGACATTTGACATGTCCGCGGAGTTGTCGTAACTGTAGGGTTTATTAGTGTAGTAAAGTGGGGTGCTGGGGTTTAAAAGGTAGCAGATAATGAGTACACAAGAAATGAAGTTGTGGTAAGACAAATCAACCATTCGATTTTAAAAAATAAACTTTAAAATCTGCTGCTTTCCAATGTACTTATTTTAAAATATTAGAAATTTTATTTCAGTAGGATACTACTATCAAATTCAAAAATAAAATAATATAAAATAAAAACTTGAAATAATCAGATGATCTCTTCTGAGAGAGAATGTGAACAACCATTTGTTATATAAGGGTGCTTTTGTACTGCTACACCATAATTTGATTGGTGTTTCCACCGTAATAATTAAAGAAGACGAAGAAGAAGAAGAGACTCGTTTTAGAGTATGATATTATTACTTAATTTTGGAGTGTGATATTATTACTTATTGGGAAGAGACTCGTTTGAATGTGTAAAATAGGTGAAAAGTGTTTTTGAGTGCTCCCAGTAGTCCCAATTGCAGAAAGACTTGATCACCCGACACCTCAGTTCCATGGATAAATAAAAATTTGACTTGTTCCAAAATGATTTAATATTTCTACCAGGAGGAGGTCAAATTCCTATACAACTCTCATCACTCCCAAGTTATTAACGAGGTTGTCATCAGCAATAGGCCAAAGTTTGAGAAACACTTCTCAATCTACAATTAATCTGCATGACAATGTAGGCTCAAAATATTGGAACTGGAAATACTTTTGCTTTTTACATAAGCATATAAATATTACGAAATATAGATAATTATAAAAGACATACATCTTATACCGTATTCTCTTTCGAACTCTGCATGTTTCACTCCATCCAATCCTATGCAGGTCAGCACACATATAGAAAATGGTTAATAAAAACATCAGAGGATAAAGACGATCTTCCAAAAAGGATTGAAAATACTCATGCACTTCATACCAAGAAACACCCTGGTAGCCCCCAACACAACATGAATTCAATAGGGTAAGTAAATAAACCCTCCACGCTGCCCCATGCCAGTGACCTGCAGCATCCCATAAGG
>JAVXUL010000019.1:8923209-8934186 GCA_035590515.1 Trichilia minutiflora
TTTTGAAGATTTTGGACAATTGAATGCCAACAAATAAGATGAAGTACTCAAGTAGGAGTTAAAGACCCTATCTGAAGAATTTAAGTACCCTTACTCTAGATATGAATACCTTTTTCTAGTTATCATTTCTTTACTCTCACATGCGAACAAGAATAAATTATCTACCCTATTTTTAATAATAAGTGGATAAATCTAACACAGGTAATGCCTACAAAATTTAAAATCACAACGGTCAAAAATAAAAAAGATAAGTCATCTTCAACGTGAGTTTCTAGAAAATTAAATGATGTTTCTAGAAAAAATCTTCTTTCTTTATCTTTTTTTATCAGATTTTAAGAAGAATAGCAAGTTTTGTTTATTATTATCTTTTTGATGATCATTTGAGCTTTTATCAACTCCTTATTGCACAATAGAGCGGTCCATTCATTGTAAAACATGTGTACCCTTTTGGAGCGATTGATATTGAAAATTCTAGAAATTATAATATTTTTAAAGTAAATTGATAAAGACTCAAACCATTTTTAGAAAATAAAGACTCCTAAGAAGAAATTATTTCTCTTTTTGATCCTTATTATGAGAAAAATTGTTCTACAAGTTATTTTTAATTTTTCTTCTTTTTCTAATAATTTTTGTGTTATTTTTGCAGGGTAGTTTCTAACATTTACCTTTGTTTTTGTTTTATTTTTATTTTTTCCGATTAAGTGGCGGATAACAGTATTTCATGATATTTCAAGTCGGTTTTTAGTTCTCCCAAAATAATTGAGATGTTTATAAAAAAAAAAAACTCTTTGCTTTCTTCTTCTTTTAAAAAAAAAAAGATGAAATTATTTCAAAACTGCAAAAATGTTTTCCTTCTCTTCCCGTAAACAGTTTGACAAAAATTTACAAAATCAGCATGACAAGATTAAAGGTACTCATGGATAATGGTATAGGATGTAAAATGGAAACAAAAGTTCGATTAGATGGGGAATCCTTTGATTCTTTTATTCCTCACATGCCTGATTTAGGTAAGAGTTTTTATGTTAAAAAGCGTAGAGTAAAAAGATTAGGAGTTTGTCATAAATATGTACGATGGAATTGTGACAAACGATGTCATTCTTTGAATTTTCTTTCCATAAATTGAGAAGATAAAATTAGATTTATTAAGAATGGGCTAAGTAAAGAGTCTTTAGATGATATTCTATTGACTCTTAAGATGTATTTTTATAAATTCATATAAGAATAACTTATTAAATTATAAAATTTATTTTTGAAGGAATATGAATGATATAATCATGAAGAAAATTCTGAGAAAAATTTTATTTTCATCAAGATATTTTGATATAGTTAACATTTGATTTTAATTAAATCCTGGTTGAACTTGAATTTGTTATAACTTGTTAAAAGGTATTTGGAGATAATTTCGTCAATATATATTCTGATAAATTTGGGTGGGCAGCCTTGTTTATACCCTTTTCTTGTGTAATTTTATGCTCTCTTTTGATGGTTCATGATTGGACGAGGAACCTGTGCTAAGGCTATTTCTTGTGGTTGAAATAAACTTTCAGGTATCTTCTAAATCTTTTTCATGATGCGCCTCTAGAGGTTTGGGCAATGACAGAAGTCCCATAGTTGATGCCTACTCTCTTCCGTATTCCTTGCTTTAAATAGTTTAATTAATTCAAATTTGTTCTGCAGGTGCCTGTCAATTAGCTTATTCAAATGTTATCTCCTCTTATCTACAAAAATTTATCTACTTAAGGCGAGTTTTTTTCTTTTTTGTAAAAATCTAAAATCTGAATAGAACTGAATGATTGTGAATAATATGTTTACTTTTAATTTATCATGTCTGAATACAAATATCTGAAAATTAGTGCTTTTACATAGTTGTATCCTTATAAATAGTTGGATAAACTCTATGCAGGGATTGAATTTGGCCAAACTTTTACAAGAAGTTTGGCCTATTTGTATTATGTATAGTTTGGCTACTATGCAGGGATTTGAAAGTTTCTGCAAGCTAGTCAAACGTAAATGAAACAGTATATTTTTAAGTTTCAAATTAATACCTCTGGCATTCATCATTTTAAGTTGACCTCGTAGATTATATTTAAAGCTAGAATGTTTGGGGTCGAGTATTATGCATTTTTTTTTTCTCCTAAGTATATCTCAAATAACTTCATGTTCAAAGTCCATTTATGAGATTTCATTGTTTCAGTCTAAGTTGTTAGCCAACGGTACATTTTATTAAATTACATGTATCAAGTAATAATAAAAAAAAATATAATAATACAAACATAATGTTTAACGATTTAATACAATACGAAACATAGTACACTATCAAATATAACACAATACAGTTAATTTCAGTAAAATCTAATTTAGTCCATCCATTTGAAAACAGACTTAATTTGGCGCACCAAGGTAACCATCACTACTAAAAATCGAAGTAAATAGAGTAACTTCGGTTACAAGAAACCCGATTCATAGTGCTTTTAAGATGGATACTATTCACAGAACCTAATAAAAATTACCAACTAAATACTACTCACAGAACCTAATGAAATCACCAACCAATTGCCAATGCAGTACTTTATAGCCGAAATGAAGCCGTAAACATCCATGGAGCATCAAAATAAAAGAAGGAAGATTTATATCATCATTCACAAAGATAGCATTACAGTTATGAATTACCATCACTAATTTACAAATCCACCTCTTTCTATCTCCAAAAGCGTTAAATTAAGTTATTTGAATATAATTTAATGCTAAACATTATCTTTTGTATGGAACCTCAACCATGCAGTGGGCTAAAAGAAGGCGGCTAAAAGAACTGGCACCTCACAACCCAAATTGGAAGGACGGCTCGAAATTCTTTTGAGAGATGTAAATCCGCTCACATGGATCCATTAATGATGTGATGCAACTGTTTCTTTAGTTTTTGTATTTCCCAAACAATGCATTGATCAATTGGGATTTGATCATATCAGTTTGCTTCTATAGCAAAGGGATGTAAACAAAATTCACCACCAAGGGCGTTCGCTCAGGAGAAAACATCCAAGATGCTAGATAGTAGGTTTTATTACACTCTGCTAATTTTCCGTTTCTCAATAGCAGAGTATGTTGTATCTGTAAAGACAACAGCGGAGGTTTCTCCCCTAACATAAAAGGGGCATCAAAACCAACTTTCATCTTTCTTCTGTTTAACGGTTGGAACAAAAGCCAATGAGACGGAGGATGCCCAGCAGCTTAAATCCTTGTGCACCATTCAGCTGCGACAAAGCTATAAGAAATACAAAATTAAATTAAATTGAGTGATATTAACAGTTAAAATGGCCTTCATCCCTATCCTTCAGGTTTCCTAGCTAGAGTGTAAATAAAGATAGAATTATTGGCATCTCATACCTTTGAAATTAAGTGATATCAATGAAAGAACCGCCTACGACATCGAGCAGATCCAAGCTCCTCATAATCGGCCTTTGTGACACACATTGCCTCAAACTCAGGACTGGAAGCCAAAAGTGATCCTCCACGCCACACACCTAATATGGGACTGGAAAGTACAATGATTTACTAATTGGGAAGTGATGTCTTTTAAAGAAAATGTAGAAGTATTTTTAGATGATGTGAATACTCTTCCTGAGTTGTTATCTTCACGTGATAATCATCAGGGACTAGAGGCCGAAGTTCCCTTTCTCTGCAGTTTGACACAAATATTTCTTGATATTGTCTTGACATTAATCCTCATATACAGACAGAAAGGTTAGGGCTTACAGTCTCTCAGCAAAGTAAGGAAATAATGTGCTTCCACCAGTTAATATAATGCTGCCAAATAGAGAAAAATCAAATTAAAAAATACTTATATTTCTAAAACTTAATTCTCAGCAACTTCATGAAACCACCTTTCATAGAGTACCGATTGAAGATAAGGTTGACAAGAATTAACAGCTCGAACAATGCAATCAGCTAGTCCAGCCTCATTCATTCCTGGAAAAAGAAAAGGTTCAAATTAGCATTTGTAAGACCCGCAGGTACACAAACAGAATGCAAAAAAAAGATGAATTTTCTGTATTCTCAATGCACTACAACGCATTCAAGCATGCTCAACCCATGTTTTACAAGTTACAATGATAACCATTAAGAACATTTACATTACTTATCTGAGATCCATACCCAAATCTGCAGGTTGAAAGATCATCTCCGGGACAAGAAAGCGCTCATTTGTCAAGTCAAACTCCTGTACAGATAATATGAAGTTGTAATTTAGTATTTACTAAAGTTGAGAAGGTGAATTAATTATCAAAGAAGTTGGATTAGTACATTTTTTGTCATATCAATTCTCTTTCTGTCCCCAGCTTCTTTCAGAACTTCTGTCTGACCCACATCCTTCTCCGTCTCCGATGGTTGAGATAGGGATCCATCACTTGCACTAAGATACCTTTTAGCTGCATCGGGATCTTTAACAAAACCCTTTGTGTGTGTGACACCATCCGGAAGGACATATGTGCACCGCAAAAGATTGTCCTTCCCACGTTTCCTATAAGATATTTCCAAACACATATATATACATTATTAGAGACCACAACTGTCAACTCATGAAATACAAGACAAATGCATTACGATGATAAAAGGTTTTCCTCTTTCAGTTAGTTCGTGCAAATCAAATACAGAAAGTTGATAAGCTGTTTATATTTATTATTACTGTCAGCCATGATTTGTGAAATCTATGTATTATAACTCTCTAGAGACTTCACAAATCAAAATAACTGCAAACACATAATTAATTCGTGAATACCCATTTGAATTTTGTAGCCAAAAAATCAGAGAGAAATAAGAACACAGGAGACTAACAACTCCAAAAAAGTCGTGAACAAAAAACCTATCTAATACAGCTTTAACTTTCCCAGAAGCTAGACGACTCCTACTTCATTCCCAGTTCAACTCTCTCATTTAATCACTAAACTGGTTAATCAAATCAGTTTATTTTAAATAAAGAACAATTTAAGCAGAAAAACACCTGGTGATATGAAGATCACGTGGGACATCGAGCGAGACAAAGCACAATTTTTCCTTAACATCATCGATAATGAAAGTTTCATCCATAACATTAACAGCCCGATACGAAACCAGCTCCTTCAAGTAATTAGTCAACGCCTTCCCACCCAAGTCAATCCTCCTAACCGCATAATTCACCGTGAAATTCTGAAACACTGGCGCCGCATGCGTGAAGCTGAACCCGCAGTCAACTACCAGGCTACATTGTGCTTTTGACACCAGCCCGTACGGCCTCCTGCTGGCCTCGTATAAGTGCACCAGAGATGGTGAGTCCGCCACGAACAGCGACTTGAAGTTGAAGTCTTCAAAGACAAGCTCGTCGGTGGATCGCTGGATGGAGGGCAGAGTGAAGAGTGGTTCGGTTAGGAGGAGAGAGGAGGCGGAGGGGGTGACGTGGAGAAGAGAGGAGAAGAGGTGTGCCCAGATGTCACGTTGGAGGTCAGTGTTGATGAGGTAACCGCGGTCGATGGGGCGTCGGACAGCTGCCGATGTCAGGTCTTCGGTGGTGGCGGCGTTGGTAGGAGAAGGGTGGATGAATTTTTTGGAGGAGAGTGGACGGTAGAGGCAGTTGGGAATTACGACGGTGGGGTCACGCTCGCCGCCATGACCCGCTTTTATGAAGCCACCACCGTTATCAAGAACGACGACGTTTGACATCTCCGAGAAGGCGTCGTAACCGTAGGGTTTGTTAGGGTACATTTTATAAAGTAGGGTGCTGGGGTTTTAAAGGCTCATCAGATGGATAATGAGGACACAGGAAATGTTGTTGAAAGAAAAATTCAACCGTTCAATTTTAGAGACTAAAATCTGTTGCTTTTCTACTGTATTTATTTTAAAACATTTGAAATTTTATTTTATTATTATACAACTAACGAATTAAAAACAAAAAATCATATAATATAACAACATAAACTAAAAACTTAAAATAATCCATATGATCTCATCTTATAATGTAACAATTTGTCATCTAATGAGATTTGAGCTTGGCTTGGGGTTCATGTTTTATTTAATCTTAATTTTATATTTGCTGGGAAGAGACTCATTTGAAGGAATTAAATAGGTGAAAGTGTTTAAGCTCTCCGAGTAATCCAACAGGAGATAAAGATCAAGTTATTCAGTCGTTTGACATTTTGAATGCTCCGGTTCTTCTACAGAAGGACAAACAGGCCTTACCATTACCAAACCAAGTTGAACTAGCCGAAAAGACCCGGTTACCAGACCACGATGACAAATAAAAATTTGAATTGTTCCAAAATGATTTAATATTTCTATCAGGAGGTCAAATTCCTATACATCTCCAATCACTCCAACAAGATATCAATGAAGTTTTCCTCAGCAATTGGCCGAAGTTTGAGAAACAATTCTCAATCTACAATTAATCTGCATAACGACGTAGGATTAAAATAATGGGAGGCAGAAATACTTCAGCTTTTTCCATAACCGTATAAATATTACAAACTATAGAAAATTGTAAAGATATCCATCTTATACTGTATTCTGTTTCAAACCCTGCATGTTTCATTCCATCCTATCCTATGCAGGTAAGCACACATAAATAAAATGATTCATAGAACATTAGAGGATAAAGATAATCTTCCAAAAAGAGAAAGGAATGTACTGATACACTTCATACCAAGGAACACCTCAGTAGCCCTCGACACAACCAAAATTCAATAGGGGGCATAGTAATACCCTCCAGGCTGCCTCGTGCCAGAAACCTGCGGCATCCCATAAGGCATCATTGACGGAGGAGGGCTAGGTCCGTAGTAGCCAGAGCCACTAGAAATCTTGGCCAAACTCACTTGGCCTTGCATCCCATCTCTTCCATACTGCTGCCAGAGCTGCTGCTCCTGCACAAGCAACTGCTGTTTAATCTCAATTTCTGCCATCTGCACATATGACGGAGGTGGCACAGAAAGAGATGCAGCAAATGGGTCTACATTCCCCAAAGTTTGGACTGTTCCATCGGGAGCCGGTAGTGCAAGTACAGTACCCTTGCCTGACCCAGGTAATGTCACGCTGCTTGCACTTCCACCACTCAGCTGAGTGGTGCTCACATGCTGTCTTACTGCCCCTTGATCATACATGCCGTTTAACAACAATGGATCAAATCCACCTGAATATGCAGCTTTCTGCCTCGATAGATTACTGGCTGATTCCACTAAAGCTAGTTCCCAATCTGCTTTACCACTCTCAGCAGCTGGTGTTTGCCATGCAGAAGTCACCTCAGGCTCTCCATTTGATGGGAATGCTTCCCATGAACCATTTGTATTTGCTGTAGGTGGCCCATCGAACAGAGCCAACGCCAATTTGTTGCCTTGCTCATCAGCTGAAATACCATCATCCTTTAAGTTCACCAAATCCTCTGTCACCTGTTGAGGTTGTGGCTTAGGAGGTTGCTGAGGTGCAGGTGGTGGTGGTGGATTAAAATTCTCTGGACCAGGAAGAGCCTTGATCTCATCCATATTTGGTTCTTCATTCACGCAAGGTTTCTCCTCTCTAATTGTTTCAGGGCCTTTTGGCCCATTTGCCATTTCCTTCAAGAAACCGTCAAGTGTACCCAAAAGCTTATCAGTAATCCTCTGCACCTCTGGGAACTCGGATGATCTTGCAATCCCAATATCCTTACACCAACCATAAAAGACGACAAGCTCATCAATCATCTTCGAAGCAGTAACATAAGCATCAAAACCCCTAACACAGTCTGCATACTCCATCTCTGTAAATTTATCCAACAACACTCCCAAAGCCTCACATATCTGAACATATAACCCAAAACTCTCTTTCACAACCAAATAAAGCGGAACAAGCACCAACCTAGAATTCTTAGCTGCACCAGTTGGCTTACAAGCCAAAACCCTATCAAGAATCCTCAAAAACTGATTCAACCTCCCTAAAACCCTCTCAGGCCTCATTTCCATTATTGGAGTCACCTCCCTTCTCTCCTCTCTCCTCACTAACTCACTCACATCACCATACGACCTTGATCTTGTTCCCAACCCACGATCAAAATCATCCCTAGTCCTATCATCTCTTTCCTCAAATTTCCCTTCTCCTCCTCTCGTTTTCTTCTCATAAACTGCAAATTCCACCTTCTCATCCAAATACATGGCATAAAACCTCACAAACCCGCCATGATCCCACGAATTAGAATGTGCCTCATCTCTAAAATCGGACATATTCAAGACCCGCATCCCCCTCCTCGTTGCATACACAATCTCCTCCTCAAACAACAAAGGCCCATCTAACAAAAGTTTGTGCACAAGCATCAGTGCCTTCACTGCCACAATCCAATCATGGGTTTTACTCAATCTTTTTGATATAGTGGCAACGCATGCACCAACATATCCTCTAGAATAAGACATCAGATTTATTATTTCTCTAACATACTTGTCATCAGCCGGGTCATCATCATGGCTGGTGGCTTTAACAACCAAAACTTCTAGGTCTGGTGCTATGTTACCAGCCACTTTGGCCAGGCTTATACTTGTTTGATCTTTCACCGCACCGATCGCTTTACGGATAGTGCTGGGTGCCATTCTTGTCTATCTATAATAATTATAATTAAGTATTTCAAATCGTACAAAGAGAGTTTCTGCAATTGTTACCTCGTTTTCTTTCTTCTTTCTTCTTTCTTCTTTCTTCTTTTCTTTTGTCTGTCTGTTGTATCAACTTCTGGTTTGCAAAACAGAGTGTCGGATCTGACTAAGAAATGGAAGATCTGTTGACTTAAAGTCAGCAGATTTACGACGGAGATCGAATCGAGAATCTACGATAAGAGAACCCGAGCCTCGTAGCGATGGTAGACGCTGTAGCAAATGCTTCTTTCCACGTGTTGTTCTGGAAACGGAGAGAGCGCGGAAAGGAAGATTGACAGGACCCCGTTTTTCTCAAGACGGAAAGTCCGTCTTGGCGTCTAATATTAAATTTTAAATTCTAATATATTAAAATGGAGTCGTTTTTATACGTTAAACAGGCGCACGCGTATCTAGGAATGACGTACGGTTGAACGAGTATCCTAAGGGATATGAATATATCGTATTTATATTTTAATTTTTTATCCGTATTTATATTTATATTCGATTATTCATTTTTATCTGCTCTATATCTATATCCGTTAAAAATTATGGATATGTGTAAATATTTATTTATTTAATATTTTTAATTAATAATTTTAAATATTTTAAATTTTATTTTTTAAAATTTTTTAATATTTAAAGTATTGAAATTAAAAAGATTAATAAATAAAATAATTAAAAATTTTACAATTTAAATTTATTAAATTTTATAATAATTTTAATAGTTATTCAAAATATAATTTCATTAAATTTATAATTACATTCACATTTAATTAAATTCGTAAAGTGTTCATGATTTTGAAAATACTTATTTTGAAGCGTTATATCATAATTTTTTTTGTGAAGTTCATTGTTAACTATTTCATCTAAAAATTTCACATATATTTATTTGTTTTCATTGTTAACATAACACTCCTGTTATACAACTTCACCATAGAAAGATTAACAGTGAATAACAACTAAATACTTTAAAATAAAAACAAATAATCTCATCTAATAATTTATATTCAAAATAAAAAAGTAATCTTTCTCTACTCTAGTAATTTACATAACACTCCTGTTATACAACCCCGTTTTTCTCTACTCTAGAAAAGTAATATTTATCATTTAGCCTTTGATAATTCTTATAAAATAGTTAGTGAAGTGTATAATTAGTCTTTAATATTAAAGAGATGAAATGGAGATAAAAAATGAATCATTCAGCCTTTGATCATGCTTATAAAATGTCAATGAATAGTACAACTAGTCCTTGATGTCAAAGAGGAAGAAAGAAATAAAAAAGAAAGCAATAAGAGTGAGAAAAACATTTTTATGGCCTAAAATCCAACAACTAGTTCTATTTAACATTATCGGGGATAAATGACACTATGACTAACGAGAATTCTGACAACCAATCATCTATAGATGGCCAGAACCATCCTGAAGTCAGACATCGATTTGGGTTATAATTTGAACCACTTTAGGACTAGTTCAAGCTTTATAATTCCTATAATGTTCGGTTAATATTTAGCTATCTTTTTTGTTTCGATTCTCTCTTATCTGATCTTAGATTTAACTTGAATTTTTTTGATAAATTCATTTTTAAGTCCTCTTTATATAAAAATAAATGTTTCATCAATTGAATTTTTCGATCAACAAAAATTTAATTCAAAAACTCGACTATACAGTTGAAATCTTAAGAGCATTTTTCTAAAACTCAACCAAACTCATTCCAATTTTCTCAAAACTCTTATTAAATATCAATACAAATTTATTTAACCAATAATAACTATTGAATATGTATTTTTAAAAATGACAAAAATATTTTTTTAAAATAAAATAATCAAAATGTCCCTGAATTAAAATACATGATATTATATCATATATCTATTTTTTATATTCATCATTTACCTTCTCGTTCATTGTCGATCTTTCTTATCTCATTTCTTTCCTTATGGTTTTCCTTTATAAGCTCATATTTTTCATTTTCTTCAAATTCTTTCCATTTTCTTGATTTTCAATCAATTGAAAAGCCATTTCATGCTACAAATCATAAATACTCGACATCCACAACAATCTAAGAGCTTTGTTTGGACAATTTAATCGAGGATTAAATAGGGAGATAGATTTGGATAATATTTATGATTTGGGATTTTTCATGATTCTTTATAATTAAAACATCTAAAGGTTAAATTAACCCTTTGATAAGACTTACAACCTTGCTAATATATTAATTTTCGTATTTTAAGTGATTTTTTACTATGAATAACTGTTCATTCAATTTTAATATTTGTATAATCATGGTTGGTTGATGTAGTAATGAATGCATATATATATATATATATATATATATATATATATATATATGAGTTTTGTGGTGATTAATTGA